>NDGN011365727.1:0-34324 GCA_002564285.1 Tympanoctomys barrerae | reverse complement strand
TAGTGGCAGAATGACTCAGGTCTTCCAAGGACAGGCACTGTTTGGGATTCGAGGCTACAAAGCAGTGGCCCTGAGAGGCTGAAATGGCACAAGAGCTGCTCACTGATTGGAAGCAGTGGCTCGGGATGTTCAGCCACGCTAGCTTCTTGCTGTGTCTCACACACACACACACACACACACACACACACACACACACACACACCTTGCCCCCTGATGCGACATCTAGGAGAATGGAGATAAATCGGGTAGCCCTTTTAGGGATGTGAAACTCAAGCCTTTGTCTGGTTTCCACACTCAAGGCTAATAATGTCTCAGACCAAAGCACCGGCCTGCAGAGATATCCACAGTCCTGTTAGGTGTTCTTTTGGCCACCCTTTTCCTTGCTGTATTTCTTCTGATTGCATCCTTTCTCACAGTGATGCTACTATGATTGTACCTTGCTCAGAGGTTGGTTTAAAACAGCATGGAAACTGATAGCTGACCTGCTCAGACCCTCTGCCGCTGGCCACCGTCTCCCTGGGGTAGAGTCTGGGGGCTTCCCCTGCCTCCTCCTCCCCCACATGGCTCCCTTTCTTCTGTGAGCTCAAGCAGGGCAGTCCTTAGAGGCTGGCCTCCTGCACACAGCCCCACCCCAGCCTAACACAAGCACCTTGGCTCCCTTTTGAGTACTCTACCCCTCCCCGCTTCCAGCCACTGAAATATCTTTAAAATCTTAACTCAAATGCTTGCCAGACTCCAGCACCTGTCCCCCAGGGCTGCCTCCTGCCTGTCTCTCTGCCCACCTGCAGGTCCGTCTGCTTGTGTGCGCCAGCACAGCAAATGCACAGGCACCGACGTCTCAGCTTTGCACTGCTTGGACAAGCCCTTCCTGGGGATGAGCAATGTGCAGAGCAGATGCCAAGGGTGAGCCACAGCCGCTGTTCTTGCGAGCTGCTCATTCCCTGGGTCAGGGAATGTGTACGGAGACTGTCACAGCTGGCCCAGTAAGCATCCAAGAGGTTGTCACTGGCATCTCCCTGGGAATTGGACCATGATTTCTTTTTTTAAAGCCTGCCGAGAACTCAGACACGCTAGGGTAACTGTAGCTCTTACGTTTGCATACACCCTGGCTTTGACATCCTTGCCTTCAGAAGCTTGGCAGATAGAAAAATAACAGTTTGTTTCGTGTGTGATCAGAGTTAACTTAACCAACTCCTGTCAGGTTCGCCTTTTTGTCAAGACAAAGAGCTGGAGGGAGGTGAGAGCATCACAGGCTCCTGTGAGGGGGCAGCCAGGTGAGAAGAGATGGTGAGAGGGAGGGCAGAGCTGGGGGAGTTTAGGGAGCATGGAGGGAGTGGGGGCATGATGCCCTCCACTGCTCAAGAAAAGCCACGGGGAAGGGCAACTGGGGAAGGAAGGTTGTATTGGGAATTGAGTGCAGAATCAGGAGACTTTGGCAGGAAGTGATACATCTCCTCACGGCACTTGCCTGGGACACCCTTGTGACCCCTGCTCCTGCAGCAGTCATCTCAAATTCTAGAAAGCATTCAGATCACCAAACAGCTTGCTAAATACAGTGGTGGCTCCACCTCTTCAGGTGCTGACCCATCAGGTCTGGAGAACTGACATTGCCAACACAGGAACACAGGGTGGCCCGCAGCTGGGTTGCCCAACCTCTTCCAATCCAGGAGGCCCCAAGGACTGTGCCACAGCGGCTTTCACCCTATGGCCACTGAAAGAAGCACCTTCATTCAATCCAAAAGGCAGGTCCATACTTGGGGAAGTACATCTCAATCTCACCCCTGCTCTCCTTTCTTGTCAGGAGGTCAGAAGTAAACGCAGCCTCTTTGGCTTGTGAGATGTTGTGGGATGATGCATCACATCTTTCTAAAAGAGATGTGGAAACCCTAACTTCTGGTGCCCACATGTGGGACCTGACTTAGAAGTAGAACCTTCGTACATGAAATCAAGTTAAAATGAATTCACACTGGGTAGGGTGTCTTTATAAGAGAGATGAAGGGGACATTTAGACAAAGACACAGGGAAGGTGCCACATGAACATGGAGGCAGAGATCAGAGGGATGCTGCCACAAGCCAACGATCACCAAGGACTGTCAGCAGTTGCCAGGAGCTAGAACAAGAGACTCTTCCCCGAGGTCTTTAGAGAAGTGTGGCCCTGTTGACACTTTGACTTTAGACTGCTAACTCCAACACTGTGAGAGAATAAATTCTGTTGTTTTAAGCCACCCAGTTCAGGAACATATTGTGGGATCCCTAGCTGTCTGATACTGAGGCTTTCAGCTTTGGGGGTATTACTGGCTTAAAAGTACCACACAACCACCTTGGAAGGATTTCATGTTGTGCTGCTTTTTGAGTGAGATGCCTGGTCTCCTGAGCTTGTCATGGGTGTAGGCTCGTGTCCTTTGACTGGACAGTTGCAGGTAGTGGGAAGGAGGGACATGCAAGCAGGTTAGGGTGGCAGCTCCAGGCAATGTAACCTTAATGCAAATTAAACCCAGTAACCTCAGAACACTGGGAAATTGGCATAAACAGAGAAATGACCTTCAAGATTGTGTAGGACAGCAATGATGCACTGAGAAGGAAGAACGAGGCACAGGGAGCTACAGATTGCATGGGGCCTGTGAACAGGCCTAGGAGGACCCCCCTTCAGGCACTCAGGTAGCATGCTTTTCTGTTTCTCAGTTTGGAGCTTCTTGGGCATGACCAGTCACTTTATATGAAATGCAAGTTCCTTGGCCCCAACTCAGGTCTGCTGATGGATAATTAGAGTGGATGGAGCCTGAGAAAATGCATTTTCACTGACTCCATGGGCGGATTTAATGCCTATGTTTGAAAGCCATACTGCGGATGCTTTGCAAACATTGATGAGCTTTCCTGTTGCCAGATAAAGTAAGAAGAGAGAGGGATAGAAAAGAGTGGGAAGAAGGACAGGGTGTTTTGGAAGAGGCTGGGACAACTGTCCTCCAGGTTGTCTTTCCCAGGACCGCCACCCGGACCACACTGGAGTGCATGTGCACATGCCTTCCCTCTGTCCGTCCCACAGCTGGACCAGTTCTGACTGGTGGTGTAGGGCCAAATGCCTCAAGAATGGAGTCACTGGCCTGTCACAGCTCTGCCACCTACTGGCAGTAGAAGGAGAAGCAATATTCAATGTAGCATAGCGTCCACACTAAAGAGCAGATTCAGACAAGCACAGACAGACAGACAGACACACAGACACACAGACACACAGACACACACACACACACACACACACACACACACATCCTCACCCTGGTGACCAGGCCCGGCTGGTCCTGGGTAGCCCGAGGCAGCAGCTGCAATCACCTGTTGTTCCAAGCCTAGATGCATTAAATTTCTGCCTTTGGGTCCAGATGAGATTAGTGTGGGGAAGAAGAAAAGAGGAACACAAAGCACATGATGATTAGAAGAAGCTCTGAAAAGGCTTGCTCTTCCTTATTCCTTCCTATACTCTGGTCAAGAGCACAGGAGAGACAAATGTCAGGGAGAGTGGAGGAAACCCTCCTTCTGCAGGGGTGGGGAGAGATAGTGGATAGTGGACTGATATGACTCCCTGGCTTAAGTCTCCACCTTGTGGGCTTTTCTGCCTCAATTTCCCTTTTAATGAGCAGATGGGGCTGCCAGAAGGTTAAGCCCAAATGCAGTACTCAGAAGGGAAGGAGTGGTATACCTGCCTGGCTAGGAAAGGCTCTGCCCCTCACCCTAGGACTGCTCAGAGGTCACCCTGCCACCTTCTCCCCACACCTGCAGGCCCCCTTGTGTGCAGAGCAACTTCTGACTGTGTCTTACCTCCACCGTGGCCTTATGTCCCAGCCGCTCAGCCTTAAGTTTCATTGACTGGGTTATCGCAGGTCATCAGGGAAAACAGATCACAGCCTACCAGGAGTCAGGTTCTCCTTGCGGGAATCTCTGTCCTGCATTCTTGGCTGCCTGCCCTTCTCTCTGCATGTCTTCCTTACTCTCCGCTCCCTGCTTCTGGCTCTCTTCCCTACCCCTTTCCATAGCTGCTGGGCTGAGTAACCTGGGCCAGATAGGGGAGGGAAAAGCCTGGAGTGTCCCTGAAGCAGCAGGGCAGGCAGCATGGTCCTGGCTTTTGCATTGTTGCCCTACTCTGCTCTTGCCACACCCAACTTGAAACAGCAAGCAAATAGACATTGACTCACAGAAAAGAAGCTGTCAAGGAAGGCATTGGACCCAGCTCTACTGAGTCACAGATCAGTAGATCCAATGCAGGCAAGCCTGACCTAATCCAATCCAATCTGACCAACTCAAATCAAACCTAATACAATCCAAGCTAATCTCAGCCAATCCAATCCAAACCAATTAAAACCAATCCAATCTAATTACATCCAACCCAATTAAATCAAACACAACACTATATAATAATGTAAGCACAAGCAACAAGCAGTTGTATAGCACACTAGTTAATCATCTTACTTGGAATTGGTAGAACTGCGAAGATGCATACTTGGGGAATGGGGTTTCCTACTCATCCCCGCCCCCAGTCCCTTGCATCAGGGCCCTTAGGAGAGAATGAATGTTATGTGAGATAGTGTAGGCAGAAGGCTCAAGATGGAACTACAGTTGTCAGATGCATTTGGATAGTTTTTAAGCACTCAATTTTTGTCCTTTATCTTTGGGAGGCCTGCAGCCTAAGGACTTTATAAACTACACAGCTGAAAGGCACACTTCCATAAAACACCCTTTGAAAAGTCTGAGGTGCTAAACTCTCATGAGTCCATGCTTTTATGCAAGAGTGTATTTTCATGTCTCGGCCTTGGGTGTTGAGAGTTTAGGGTCCCTACCCCATCGCAGTGCAATCAGGGAGTATGAAAATAAAATGCCATCCCTAAATCCAACATTCCAAGATCTACAATTGGATGATTCAGTTTATATTAATGATCTCAGGCTTTGCAAAAACTCCAGTTAGAGAGCTTGCTGTAAAGAAATGTGTTATTCTTTAGGCCAAACACCAAAGTTGACTCCAAGAAAATGAGATGAATGAGAACAACCCGATATATGAGTAGTCCCCAATATATGATGGTTCAACTTAAGATTCTTCAATTCTATAATTATGTGAAAGTGACACACCCATGGTAGAATCCATATTTCAAATTTTGAGTTTTTATCTATTCCTAAGCTAACAACCTCCAGTCTGATCCTCTTGTGAGGCTGGACAGCAGTAGCCAGGCCATCACTCCCAGGTAGCCACTTGATCCCAAGAGGAAACAACCATGACTCCTAAGGGCATTCTGTTGCTACGCTGTGGTGTCCAGTAGGTTAGGTGTATCAGATGCCTTCTATCTTAGGATATTTTCAATTTGTGATGGATTTAATCAGGTGATAACCCCATTTTAAGGCAAAGAGCATCTGTAGTAACCTTCCCACACATAGTAGGTAGGCTCACGATGGGGAAGTACTGTTTTGTATGCAAATTATTAGAAATAATGGGGCTTCATCTTCATTGGAGGAATAACAGTGCTTATCTTCAAGTGTCTAATAGCAGGTTCTCTAAGTTGAGAGTGGGTAAGGCCGGCATATTATCTCCATCTTACGAAGGTCAGGTCTGTCCGTTGCTGCCTTTGAAACACCCAGCAAGTCCACTTGACCTACAGAGCTGAGCCCAGCGCCTTGAAGAGTGTTCCAGGGATGCTTGTTCTTGCATCCAGCCTGCTACCCCAGGGCTCCCTCTTTCCGTGTCCCTAAAGCCACGTGTGCTGACCATATCCCAGCACTCCCCTGGCACTTCACTCCATCCACCCTAATCCTACCTCCCTAACCCAGGCAGGTGATTCTTTTAAAAAGGAGAATCACCAAGTTCAGGCCCAATGTAGGCAACTTATCAACTTAGACCCCATTCTCTAAATTAAAAAAAAAAAAGTGGAATGGACTGAGAATGCAGCTCAGTGTGAAGGCCCTGGGTTCAATACCCAGTAGTACAAAAAAACCAAAAACATACACAAAAAGCTCAATTTCTCCCTTCTATGAAGCTCCCTCTTCACCCTCCAAATCATCCATTCCTCCCCTCTATGCCACATGCAGCCTGCCATCTGTGTGCATGCCTCTGCAGAGGAGCTGGGTGTGGGGCTGGGGGTTAGGCAAAGAGAGCTGGCCAGAACTCCACCCTTATTAGCTATGTCTGGCTTTGGTGTGTCATTTGGCCTCAGTGACTCTTAAGCTTATTTATAAATGGGCCATAAATAAAAATAACTGTCCTCCTTACCTCACGAGGACTGTGGTTCACTTATTAATCCAACCAATGCTTATTGGGTTGGGTGGGAAATAAATACAAAATAAATGTCTGATTTGTGCTGCAAACCTTAGTTGTGTTAGACAAGAAGGCCTCGAGGCTGGGAGCCAGCCAATTTCCCTTTAAGTCTTCTGTGCCTTTGAGCAAGATCTTATGAAGTGGGTGCTCAATGCACGTTCAGTGATGGACCACCCTGGTGGTGGAGGAAATGATTTTCCCAGAGGTCAGCGTGAGAACCCCCTGACCCTGCGCTTCTGAGGTCTCAGGAAAAAAGTGTCTCCCACCTCCCAGGTACTGCCACCTGCTCATTTTATGTGCCAAATGGAAAAGTCAGGGATGGGACAGTTACAGAGGAAGAGAGTACAACGTCCCATCAGACAGGTGACATGGTTGGGGGTAGAGGAAAATTCTTGAAGATCTGATATCTTATTTATGCAGTGTCTGGATGAAAAGTACCCACAGCCTGCTGGAGGCTGAGGAAATAATTACCTGGTTAGAAGTTAAGGAGGTTAAGTGAGATGAGGCAATTTTGTTGCTGGTGCTTCTGTGTCTCTCTTTGCAACACACCAAGCTGACCTATGAGAGTCCTGCTGGGCAAAGGAGGAACAATACTGTTCCTACCAAGCCTTTTTCTGGCCTGCCTTGGCGTGGGGGTTTCAAATGGTTATAAGACCAGTTAGTGGAGTGCAATATTTAGACCCAGAGGCAAAAGGATCTGGCCCAGGACCAGTCCTGTGATGTCAAGGCTCAGGGAGGACTCTTTCGGAGCCCAAGAAGGTAACAACTGCACAATTCCAGCCTCTCCTGAGGTGCCCTAGCCCTCAGCTCCCCACCTGCATCCTGTCTCCCCTATTTCTGTTGCCCCCTTTCTTTCTCCCTGAGGATTATGGCCCACCTTGAAAGGTCCTAAGAGGAAGGGAACCAGCGACCCCTGGTGGCTGGCATTGGCATGAGGCGACCAGAGGTGCTGTCAGAAGATGGTCGGGAAAATCTCTGGGGAGGAGGACCAAACCACCTGCCCCACCTCAGAGTGCGCGTCCTTTGCTCTTAAGCCGAGGTGAGTGCGGGAAAAGAACCCTGGATTTTCCTCCCTTTGTAATGATAGGTAATTTGTATTCTGAAACGTATTGACTTTGTGAAGAAGTCTGAACCAATCCTCAGTAAAACTGTCAGTCGTGTTGTCTAAGGACACTTTTCTTTAGCTTCTAGACAACTCCCTTCTCTCTTCCACTGCATCTCCTCATCCTGGCTTCTGTTGTTCCTTCATTAAGCTTTCTCTGGACTCCGCATGCTCTCCTGTGATGGAAGAACCGGAGCTAACAACATGCATATAATACGTGTTATACAATAAATACATACTAATTACATAAATTTGTATTATATATAACAAATGTATATAAATTGAACAAATTTATAATAGTAAATTATAACATAATTGTATATAATGTTTATATGAAAGCAAATTTATATATTAAAACAAATATTACAAAGAAATTAGTTAATATTAATTATGTATGTATTTATTCTACTTTTTAACCTGGATTAGAGAGCATCTGGCCCTGTCACTCTGAGGATGATGCCTAGGGACCAGGAGTTCCTGGCAGTGCCATGCAGCCTACTGCAGGCTACGTCTGCACTGGGCTCAGATTCCTCCTGGCAGTGGCCCTACTCTACCATGCTTTTTGTCTCCCCATCAGCTAGCTCTCCCTCTTTGGAAGAATCTTTGTGCTTTAGATTCACATCCTGAAGAAGACCTCCTTGTCTCCTAGAGCTCAAGGGGGTGGTGGTAGGGAAGAGGAGGAACTGTCTCAGCTGTGTCTCTTCTGTGTTCCTTGTACTTGTAAGCTTAGGTAGCATGAGGCATGGAGCCTGTTTGAGCTGTAGGGATTGGAAATGGGAGGAAGCTCTTATTTTTCAATTAAATGAGCCCCTCCTGGTTGTCTGGAAAGTGGGAAAATGCAACTTGGTGCCCTTTTCTATTGCATGCACTTTTTGGATTTGTATTCTGTAATCTATGGTGTGTGTTCAGTGCAACAGTATGAAGGGAGTAAGAGGGTCAGCCCGGCATGCTGGTCCTAATTATGGCTCTGGGAAATGTTTCTATGTCATGATTTCACAGTCCTTCTCTAGAATAACAGTGAGCATATTGTCCTTAGCAATGACTTTCAACCCAAGCACCTTCCTGAGGCTCCAGAGGCAATCAGAACTTGAGCTGGTGGTGCCTCTGCCGGAAATTTAGCACATCTCCAACTCACTTGTTTTCCCCACACCTCAAGTGTGGATTTTTCCTCCCAGCTTGCTGCTTGGTCCAACCATTGCTTGTCTAGGTGTGACGATCCAGAGTTGTCACTGAGGCTGGAGCTCCACTGGCTTCTGTTTCTGCTCTTCCTCTCTGTTCTCACTGCCTTTAGGTTAGACCAAGATAAGACCCACAGTGATGACTGTGACTCTGTGTTTGGTGTCATTCCCCCCACACACACACACACCGTGCAATGTAGGACATGCTCCACATAGTTGATGAACATTCTCTTTGATGAATGAGAACTATTTCCCTGAAGTTCCAGAACCCAACCACTCAATAAGTTTATCCTACAATATGTCTTCAAAATACGTTAAGTAGTACCTTAAATGAATTTCATGAGAAGATTTTGCATATCCAT
The DNA here is from genome assembly GCA_002564285.1 of Tympanoctomys barrerae. Lineage (NCBI taxonomy): Eukaryota > Metazoa > Chordata > Mammalia > Rodentia > Octodontidae > Tympanoctomys > Tympanoctomys barrerae. The sequence goes on along the minus strand of NDGN011365727.1, from coordinate 25,393 downwards.
GATCAGCTAAATATTGCTAATGGCCTGGAGGAAAAATGATAGAGGTACTGGGGCATGCAGAGTACAGTAAGGAGAGAAGAGGTAAAGCCCACGGATTGCACCTTTTCTCATCCAGAACCAGCTAAAAATAGATCCAAGTCCAGTTCTTATCTCAAGACCACCAAGAACATTCATCCTTTTACCAATTCCACAGTAGAGATAAGCAGGAGGGCCTTTCCTTCATCCTTACCTGTAGTGTAACTTGTAACACAGATTCCAGTAAGTGTGGCCTGGTTCAGTGAGTGTCCTGTGATAATTGCTAATTTTGTGTTAGCTCTGGTTATGTACTACATAATGCGCTCAATGAACTTCATATAGTAACTCATTAAACCTCCATGTCAGCTAAATGTGGTGGATATTGTTATTATTTGTGCTTTACGAATGAAACCAAGGCTTATAGAAGTTGATTCATTTTCCAGAAGACAGGTGGCTAGTTTTTGGCAGCCCATGTTAGTAGTCTGTTGTGGTGAATTAACTAATGGTCGACTTGTAATACCCTTTGAACTGAATCAGCAAGGTGTTGCATGTGGAAGGGCCTACCTGATGATTGTTATTAATAGTATAAAAAGAAAACTGGAGGGGAAGTTGCTGCACTGTCGCTTCTCCTGGAGCCACTTGTCACACTGGTTTTCCTGACATGGACTCAACTGTTCTCATCAGTGGAGGAGCTCAGGTCCTCTCTGTCGCTGAGAATGGCTGCTGTTCTTTTCCAGGGAGCTCTGGGCTTTCACCTGAGCATCACTTCCTGGCTTGGGTGCAGATCCCTCAGCCTGCTGGCCCAGATCCTTCACCCCGCCGGCACAGGCTTTCTACCTTCCGCCGCTGACCTTTGGGCCTTCCCAGTGCAGATCCTTGATACAGACTTGCATGAGGCCTTGTTGTGGTGTCTGGGCCTCCAGCTAGACTCATGCAGGACAGTGCCGTAGGACCCGGGCCTTCAGCTGGATTCTTCAGGGCTCTGGTATGTGGACAGATCTCTTGTACTCCTCTACATTTGACTCTTTGGGTGAACATTATAAAATAATCCTATAAATTATGTATCCTTTATTAAATGTATTCCCTTGTAAGCCCTGACTACACCCGTGGAACCTGTTTTTAACCATGCTATATGATTTCTTGGGCAAGCCTAAAAACAGTAAGTGCTGCCCAGACAGTAAGATGTATTGCTATTGATATGTTAGTATAACATTAACATGTTATATTCGCACATAGGTGGTTGATGTTAAAAATGCAACCACTGACTGTCATGGGTTTTGTGGCTTCCTCGCTGGTCTCAGTTTGCACATCTGAAGCATGGGGAGAGGCAATTCCCAGAGGACCAGAAAAGGTGGCTGTGGGTTTCGCTCAGTGCCTCCCAGCTGTGAGATCAATAGTGTAATTGCTGTGAAACACATAGTCCTTGGTGATGTCACGTAAATAATTATCATAACTGCGGCCAGTGACAGAGAAGATGGTTTTCCAATATCTTATTCGAAAATTCATTTCTCTACAATTAACTCCGCATGCTTCTGGCATCCCATACAGGCATGTGGGATGATTATTTTCCCTTGGAGGCCTTTCAGCTCTGGCGCCTCCCTACTGTCCTACCCTGTCCCTCGCTGGAGTCAGAGGTCACCTTCTGATTTGTGAAGGGCGTCTTTAGGCCCCTCAGTGAGGGTGGGGGGGAGACGAAAAGTGGTCAAAAGACCCTTTGTGGTATCACAGCCAAACAGCCTCCATCCCCGAAACCCCCAGCTCTCTGCATCTGTGCATGCCAGCTCTATCTGGTGATGTCATCCTAGGACAGGGACGCCCTTCTCAGCTCCAGAATTCTAAGCCTGAAGAAGGCCCTTCCTTATAGCATCCTTGGAAGCAGATTTTCTGACTGAACCATTCATATGCCTTACCCTAGGCCTCAAGAATTCCTGGGTGTTCATTTATGATAATTCCAAGTGTTTCTGTTCTAGAGTGATTATTGCTTCAAAAAGTAAGCTGTGGGCAGTAGTTGTCCTGGGCCAGATGTGCAGGAGGCAGACCAGGGAGAGCAAATACAAAGCTATACTCATGGCTTGTGAGATGGCACTGGGTGAGGGCCACTCCTCCAAGAGGCTTCAGTAATTTGGTGCTAGGAGGTGCTGGGAGGCTCTCACTGTGGCACACAGTGATGTCCACTTTTACATATATCGATGCCCACTGCAGCTGTGGAGTCAGAAAACATCAACTGCAGTCAGAGACTCCGTTGATATGCTTGGGGAGAGGGGTCAGGCTTAGCCTCTACCTGAGAAGCACAGGGGCAAGTAGGAAGGCAAGTTGAGTTAGAAGTTGGGCCCACGATGAACAGCACACTCCTGGCGCATGTGCAGGGCTGCCAGAGCACAAGGGGTCGTGGGATCCATGGGAGATGAGAAGGAGACAGAATCTGTAATCCCCAGTGATGCCTGAGCTGGGTCTTCAGTTACCAACAAGCATCCCCTGTGAATTCCTGGCCTCTCTTGGGCCATGCATAGTAACTCCCTGGATAGCCCAGGAGACAGGCTAATTTAAGATCCTGCTGTGAGTAAGCAAATTTTGACTCTGTGCACGTATCAGGGCTTCTCAGGTCAAGAGTATCTCAGGGCAGTCCGCAGTCATTCTACCCAGAGCCAGCTGGCACCATTCTGACCAGTGTACCTTCTGGGGTAGGAGGTATCCTTGGTCCTTGGGATGAGCACTGAAGGAAGACATTTCCTATCCTTACTTGGGGAACAGTGTTCACCATTACAGAAGCCTGCACCCTGCCCTTTGCACTGAACAGTGGCTACTCCTTGCTGCACACACGCATGCACACACACACACACACACACACACACACACACACACACTCTGTCCCCAGATGGAAACCTTGACTCCTTAAAGGGCTGTTGCCCTGGGAGCTTGATGAGGTTGCAGGGAAAGGACTTAAACAGAGCTCATTGGAAAGAGCAGCTGTCAGGGCAACACATACATGTCTGGTGCTCCCTAGGATATTCATTTGTGAAGGAAATTGCCAAATAATATTTAGGGGCTGAGCAGTGGTCGGTGCCCTGGCACCTCCCACAGACAGCTTGGAAGCATATCTGCAGATGGGAGCCATCTCAGGCTGGCGGCTGCCACTGCCCTTGGTGTAAAGAAGAGGACTGTTGGTCCCTTCAGGCAGGACATCAAAGAGAGGTGAGCTTAGGAGAACATCTGAGGCTGCCTGAGGACACCAAGTTCCTTTGAGCTTTTCCCCATTGTGAACAGAGCACATGTACTTATTGGTCACTGTGGTGCCAGGCCACACCCCCCCCACAGGCCCCATCATCCCAGTATCTCAGTTTTTACTTCATTCTAACTAACCAAGCACGATGTGTGTTAATTAACCCTCACAAACATATCATTATTACCAGCATGTGCCAGACTCTTGACTAGGGGCATCTCCTGCCCAATGGGATACTCACGGTGGGTCTGAACTAGGGATTCTGAGCACCCTATTTCAGCTGAGGACACCAAACAAACTTGACCCATGTCGCTGAGGTGGCAAATGTCAATTCAGAAAAAGGAAATGGGGTGTAGCAAGCTCAGCAGTCTGCTTGTAAGCCCCCGCTACAGCCCTGCCTTCCAGATGTCCATCCTCCGGTGGCAGAAACAAAACATGCTATAAGTAAGGAGGGAAAGCAAGGCTTCAGCCTTGAGTAACTGCATGTGTAGTGTGGGTGGACACCTCATAGTGAGGTGACACTGTGGGTGGGGTTTGTTTTTCATTTTTAATTTATTTGGTGCAGGGTCTCCCTATGCAGCTCAAGCTCATAGTGACCCACCTATCTCACCCCCACCCTAGCCAGTGCTGGGATTACAGGAGGTCTGGCACCGCCACACCTGATTACAGGTGGCTGGAATGGCATACTCATGGTTCCAGAGCCAGCACAGCGTGTGGTACCAGGAATCAAACTCGGGACCTTGTGCTTGTCAGGCAGGCACTTCGACAACCAAGCTGTCACCCAGCCCAGTGTGGGCAGGTTTTATGGAGAAAGACCTTCCTGGACAAGAGTCGCCAGGGTCCGTGTAGGAGGGGCACATGGACACAGACCGGCTGAAGGGAAGCAGTGAAGAAAATGCAGGAAAGGGAAACGAGTGAGGGCATCGGAACAGGGCTGTGTGACGGGCTCTGAGGCCCGGGAGGACGGCCTGTAGAGGCCGGGGTGGTAGTGGCCTGTGGATATGGGTCTGGTGGAAAAGTGTAGGCTGTTGTGCTGTGGGGAAGGCTGGGGGCAGGGCTGACTCCAGTGAGAAGGCCCTAGGGGGTGGTGACAGCATGTAAAACATGGCCTGAAGGTGGACATCATGCAGTAAGGAGAGAAAGCAAGTGGGAGACAGCGGCCATGACCCCTGGCTGGGGTGAGGCTTGGGCTGAGGGAGTGGGGATTCAGAAGTGAGCTCTGACTGGGGAAACCTGGGAGAAGTCAGAGGGATCCTGCATGAGATGAAACCCAGAAAGTTGCCGTCTCCTCTTCCAGTCATCACTTCCTTACTGAGTCTGCGCTTTGTGCCTAGCTCTGTGCTAAAAGCTTCCCATACGAGTTCAGACCTGAGCATTTCAGATTCCTGAAATCACTGAGGCTGCTCAGAGAAGAGTCCATGCAGCTCGGGACTTCCGGTGCTTTGGCTTTCCCAAGGCCTCTCGCGTGGCTAGGTGTGCCTTCCCTGGGCTACCCTGCTGGATTCAGCAGCAGCTGCTGGGTAGCCTGCATGAGTGAGGTGCTGACCTCAGCCGACCTCGCCTTCCCAGCACCCCTGTGCAAGGTGCTGGGAGTGTTCCACTTGGCAGCCCGCTGAGCCCTGGTGGCAGCTGTGTGGGGAATAGGGGAGAGCGGTACCTCCCTGTGCAGGGGAGGGCAGGAGCAGGGTGGCTTGGGAAAGTCCCAGAAGGAGATGTGTGGGTGAGGCACGAGGCCTTGATTCTCCACCTGTCTTGGGTACTTTTCTCTCATTGCTGGGACAAAATACCCAAAATCCAAAATTAAGGAAGGAAAGGTCTATTTAGCTCACAGTTAGTGGAGGTTTCAGTCCATACTCATCTGGCTCCAAGGCAGAGTGGTACATGGCAGAGGGCAACAGTTTATGGAAGAAAAAAAAAAAAAAAAAACCAGCAAAGCAGCCAGAGCAAAAAGGGAGGGGCAGCAGAGAGCAAGCCTCTCTCCCTTCCTTATATGACATTCAGACTATCAGCACCAGGGTGAGTGTAGCACTCACACCCATAATCCTAGCAGCACACACAGCAGTAATTGCAGCTATGTATCATGAATCAATTGTAAACTCCAGAAGCCTGCCTGCCCCAGGACTACCTGAGGCTTTGGGGGGACAACTAGACACATAGCACCACCCATAGCACCCCCCAAGGCTCCGTGTTGACATGGGTCACTGTTCCAGCCCTGCTTTCCTCAGCGCCTGTGCAGCCTGACTCTAGACTCTGTCACTACTGGCCTGTCCTCCCAGTGCTGCTTCTAGACGTTGTTTCTCTCCACAGTACTGGTGATTAAATGCAGGGCTTTTGATTCCTGGTCCTTGGATTTTTTTTTTTTTTAAATTTTGAGACAACATCACATTAAGCCACTAGATTATTCAGTCTGGGATCAAACTTGTCATCCTAAAACTTGCCTCATCTCTGGGCAGGTCAGGGAGTGGCCTTCTACTTCTCTCCTATGGCTTGGATAAAACATGAGCCTGAAGCTGCTTACATCAACATCCAGAGAGTGGCCCCTTTTCTGAGTCACTGCGGGGTTTAGCCAGACTCAGTATCCAGAACAATTCCTGCAGCAATGCCCAATTCACCCATGGGAACATTCTCTTCTATGCTGCTTCCTAGCCCTGCCCACCATTGCTCCTCAGGTAGCCCCGAGCCGGGTGGGCACTGGCTCTCTGCTCTCTTTCTGGTCCATAAATGACCTTATCAGATATTGGACCCCAATCTGTGGACAACTTCCTTCCATCCATCCATCCTTCCTTCCTTCCTTCCTTCCTTCCTTCCTTCCTTCTTCCCTTTGTTTCTCCCTCTATCCCTCCCTTCCTTCTTTTCCAGTACTAGGGATTGAGCCCAGGGCTTTTGTACTGAACTACATTCCCAGCCCTTTTTAATTTTTTTTTTTTTTTTTACTTTGAGACAAGATCTCACTAAGCCACTACTTTGCCCAATCTTAGTTCAAATTTGTCACACTTGGCTCATTGATGCAAGGCCGTTTCACCCACTACCTTACAAACTAGGCAACTCCAACACAGGGATATAGAGAGTGCCACCATACCCGGCTAACCTCTTTTTCTATAACTCCCAGTAATGATGGGCAGGGACATGGAGATCCATTGATCTGAACAGTAATAACTATGCAGTAGTAACTTCTAACATTTATTGAAACACAGCTCTTAACCCCTCACTCTGCTAAGAAATCTACCTGCTTGGGACAGTATCACACTCACATAATAATGATGAAGATCTGTTAGTGTTATTTCTAGTCTTAACACGAGCAAAGTTATGCTTAGAAAGTTCAGTAGATTGGCTCAGGTCACTGATCTAAGTGTCACGGGCAGGATTTCCACTGCCCACCTGTGGGCTCAGCCCCTTGGGGTCTGCCCATGCACCGATCTCAGCCTCTGGTCTTCTGTAATGTGGGTGAACATGGTCCATCTGCCAGACACCAGAAGGAGCTGATGCGTGTAAAACACATGGCATGGTACCTGGCTGGTGGCAGGTGGTGAATTAACTGTCTATTCATTTGTGCTGGTTTTCCTGGAAGCAGGAGCTGCCTGTCCAATCTCCTTTCTGGCCAGAACATTAGAAATGCCCTACCAAGGTTTTGAAGTTACTTGAGTAAGGGGCAACTCTCACTCAAGAGTAAGGGGCCAAGGGAGTTGACATGGCCCAATTTCAAACCTATAACTCTAGTGCACAGACTCCCAAAGTGTCTCTATGACAAGTGAAATCCAAGAAGTGATTTTTTAAAATAGTCTGTCTTTGAAATATGTAGCTCCAAAATATTTCCTAGCCCTTGCTTCATGTCAACCATGTTGACTTCTCTTTTTGTCTCCAGCAGCCCTGTCTTCTGCAGTTGTAACATGTTCTTTGTCATCACCCAGGAAGGTGGGGGAGGTTAAGAGGCCATTGCCCCTGATTTCATTGATTTGAACAATGCATGGCAAGAAGCCCTAAAGGCAGCCTAGAAATCATCATTCAGCTTTGCAAATGTGTGTAATAGGAGCCCCGAAGGGACTGATTGTCCCAGCAGTGTTTGGTAACATAGCCTAAGATTTGTGCACATGCAATGCCTAATTAATTGCTATTTACAGTCTTGGTGTTCCTTTTGCATCTTCTTTCTCCTGGCTGGAATCAGGAAATAAAAACAAAGTGCCTTCATTGTGCTATTCTGGGGCAGCTCCAGCAGCATGAGCACAGAAACAGGTCCAGTCTCTTATTCCAGACCTGGGACTCAAGGCAGGGAGATGGCCATGGCATGTTGTAGGGTCCACCTTGATAGTGAAAAAGGTCTGGTTCCATCACCATAAATTAAGGAAGCCCCACCTCCTGAGGATGAATGACAGTGCTAACGAGTATGCTGGGTGTTCCCCTTCATTCATTCATTCATTCATTCACTCAGTATCTGAGTGCCCACTCTGTTCTGTGGTTCAAGGGTTTGAGATATACCCCTTGATAATGATTTCTTCCCTGTGGCATTTGCATTCTGGCAAGAGAGACAGACAATAACCATAACAAATGCACACCTTATAGAATATACTAGAAGGTGATAGGTGCAATGGGAAAAGAAAATGAGGAGCAGGTAAGGGAGATAGGAGGTGCCAGGGGAAAGAAGAGGTGATTTTAAGTGGGAGAGAACACGAGTAAATGTGTGTGCTCTTCTGTGTTTGTGTACATTTCTTAGTGCATCTGAGTGTGTAATGGTTCAAGCCATAGTAAAATTAGATCTAAAATTTCCTTCAACACTCAGTGGTGCCCTAATTCTTCCTGTTCCCCACTTCTTCAGCCTGTGTGGCACGATGTTGGGGAAAAGAGACTAGAACTACAATACAAGGAACCTTTGGGGGCCAACTGAGAAAATTACCTAGGACTCAGAGAGCACCTTAGGTGTCTCCACCTGACCAGTGTAGAGCGTAGATTCCAGTTCTTACTGGTCATGACTACTTTTGCCTCAGTCCAGCCCAAGGACAGTACAGCTAGGCCAGCCGAAGTCACACACGCAAGCCTTCTGAGTGGAGTCCTGAAGCCCGGTTCCCTCACCTCTCTCCTCAGGCACCTCACCGAACCCTACCTGTGCTCACAAAGTCTCCACTTTGTGAAATGGTCTGCACTTCGTGGCACAGCAGCTGCTTCACCTTCGGGCTGTGTGGTGCTCCCTCCAGCTGTGGCCTCTCACGTGTGGATGTGCCCCTTCTTAAGCTCCAGCACCCAGGCGGGGACAGAAAGAGGCCTGTCCATCTTCCCACCCTGTCCGCTGGCTGTGTTGACTCTGCATTGGCTATCTAGATGGAGACTTCAGAGTGGCTACAAGACAGGCCTCCAGGTTCCATTTGTCCCCCCTGCACTCTCAGTTCCAGTTTCATTTTCCCGCCCTGCAGAAAAGTCCCCACTGTTGCCTTTGTTACCTAGGCCCAGCCCAGAACATGCCTAGGAGCACACCTGACAGGGAAGTTTGGGGAGATGTGCAGGGAGTGAGGAAGCGGGGAGCACAGGGGTGGCCTGAGTCTTTAGAGATGAATAGCACTGTTTGCTCATTAGGGAGATTATTCTAAGCAAGGCGGCAGCCAGAATGCTCTAGCGCAAGCATCTGCCTGCGACTGGGAGACGATATTTATTGTTCAACCCTTCAATGGATGTAAATAAACATCCGTCCCAGATAATGTTCCAATAAACAAACAAGCAGCTGCCAGGAGCTCCCTGGATGGCTGACCTTTGCGGAGGCCACCCTGCTGATGTTTTAATAGCAGTCTGCCTGGCAGTACAGAGGCTCACCGTGCCAGGGATGGAGATAGGTGCCATGCTGAATAGTGAATGGGCAAGGGGCCAGAGGGACTGGAAGGAAGGGACTGGCTGCCTAGGAAGATCCTGGCTGGAGACTGCCTGGGGAAGGTGAGCGGGGAAGCCTGGGGATCCACAGCAGTATGTGCTCATGTCCCTGCTAAGCATGTGTAGGGTCATGCGGCACACACTCCAGTGAAGGCCCTGTGTGTACCAGGTACGGATGACACTCAGTTGTTAAGACCCAGGGAGGCTTCATCACTGGTCAGTGTTATAGTCCATCTATGTAATTGGGGGCCAGCTGCTGCTCTGAGACCCTGGGCACCCACCGCCATCTAGTCCTGCTTCTCCCAGCAGTAGTACTTGACACAGCTGGAAGTCTCCAAGAACCTGCTCCCACAGCAGCTGCTCTGAATGACTGGGCCTTCCTGTGAGCAGTTGTCACATCTTTGACTGCCACCCCTAAAGTATTGGGAGCTCTGCGGTGCAGGAGGTGTGGCTAAGTGTGGAAAAAATGTGTGGACATGCCAGTGAGGCTGCTGAGTGCTGGCCAGGTCAGAACCAGGCCCGGGTGGCTGGGTGTTCTGTCACAGTTGGCTTGTGCTTACAACTCCTGAGCACCAAAACCATATGGAACAGAGGACACACTATCTTCTGCTATAGATGGAGGGCTCCTAGAGACCCTGATGTGCGGGGACAGGCAAGGGGCAAGGCGAGATCTCCGGTAAGGCACATTCTTAGCCAGTTTGCTTTATAAACATAGAATCAGAATGAGGATGAGAATAGTCTAGAATGGTACTGCTCAATATGGTGGCCCCTAGTCGCGTGGAGAACATCTAAAAGGTGGTTGATCCCAACTGAGATATGCTGTACATACAAAATACACTCTGGGTTTGGATGATTTCCTATGAAAAAAGAGTATAAAATATTAATTAACAATTCTTCTTGTATACATGTTAATAGGTTCATATTTGGGAATCATCCATCACGTTAGATAAACTGCATTCTGCAGATATATTTTTAAAATTAATTTTACTTGTGTCTTTTTTATGTATCTACTTTTTTATGTGTCCAAATTTTGAATGGCAAATTTGGCCCACATTTGTGGTTCACATATATCTGTTGTCCATCAGTGGGTCTAGAATATTCCATAGCTGTTCAGATGAGGCCTAGAGGGTCACCACTCCCTATCTATCACAGAAAGCACACTGGCACTGTGGTCTGCCCCATTGCTCTGTCTCCTCAGGACAGAGCTGATGGAAGATGATCACATTTTACCACTTGACTTCATTTTTCCTCATATTCTTAATTTACCTTCCTTTTAGGATGTTATGTCATTGCCATTACTTTGGTTACTTTGGATCAGTCTTTTTACCAAGCTAAGGGAATGTGTTTCCTCAGGTAGTTTCTGAGTAAATCTGCTGTTACTCTGTATGTTTTCAGTCAGGCTCTCCTAGTCAGTCGCACCATGTTGGCTGCCCTGTCATTTGCCATATACATGCAGACTACATGCTGGCCTTGCTTGAGTGGGACTCACCACCCTTGGCTATATACCAGTCAGTTGGTCAGACCTCTCAGGAAGAACAAATAAAAGCCTTTGAGCAACTTCTGCTGTAATATCTGCTACTTGGATCTCATGGTGTGAAATCTGAGCCCTCTGGTCCAGGCCACCTTCAAGGTAGGGCTGACACTCCCCGTGCTTCCTCACCAAAAACTTGCTATAAACCTAGAAGTGGCAAATGTACAACAAATGTGTGGCAGGTGACAAAGAGGCATGAGGTAAATCACTCCTTCCAGGATACTGGGATGTGGTTTCCTCATTGGTGTCAACTTCAGAAATTTACAACACCTTCCAAACAGCCCAATTTATATTCATGACCCACAATTGGTCTCTTTACAGTCTCCACCTTTAAAAAAACATCAGTTGTTGTGATGTCTTCCCACTGCCTGGGTGATCCACAAGTGTCATATGAACCATGCAATCTAACAAATCTTATTTGTGGGAGCTGCTGTTTCACACTCTTTATGGTGGCTTCTGTGTTCATGACTGACACAGCCACTAGCAATTTGTTTTTTTCCATCTTAACCTTTTTTTATGGCCTGGGCTATTCCAGAGTTACAAATATCTGGATTATGCTTCTGTCTTATGAGGTTGGAGTCAATGTGCTATTTCCTGTTCATGAAGTTAGATAAGATGATGGCTGTGTTGGTCCATTTGCTTTTGAAATCCCATTGGGATGCTGGCCAATATTTTATTGGCTTCCCTGAAATAGTGGAAGTCCAAAGTGATATGGAGGCCATATTCCTTGATCCTGCTTCTTCCCTGATCATCTAGCTGCTCATGGTAGAATTTAGTTTTTGTCTATTCATCAACTACTTAGTGATGACCATGTTTTAGGGACTGTGAGGAGCATGACAGGTGTGAACTCTGCCCCAAGAAAGCTAGAATCCCAGACCTCTTTGCTCTTGTGACAGTTCTTCCTCATCGTCAGCACCACAAAGGTAGAACATCTTTCTGTGATTCAGTTCCATTTTTCATTGTCTTCTTAGTATCCCTGAGATTTAGAATCACCTGTAACCTTTCCTGCTGCCCCCTCTGGATCATTTATAAAAAGCATAACTAGGACTATGGGTGACACTCATGCTCAGGGAGTTCTCAGTACTATTTTACAAAGAAGCACGTTTCTTCCTGTCCCCACCTCAGGTTTCTTACCTTGGCCCAGCTGCTGGTCTCATTTTAAATACTTTTTCATATAGAACCTCTTCAAAGATATTTGAAAATCTGAGGAGCTATGAGGCAAGCACTGAGCCAGCAATCGGGAGAACTGGGCTCCAGTCGGGACTGACATTGATTTACCACTGGACTTTGGGCAAGACTCAAAACAGCTCCCCTCTCGGTTGCTTCATCAGTATAATGAGAATAATTATGCTGGCAGATAACAATATAAAAATTTTACAACCATCAGATGAGACAGTGTTATTTAAGAATGCTTTGCAAGGTATAAAACCGAAACATAAGGGCTCATTATTTTGAAAATTGACATCAGCATCTCATTTATATGCACATTCCCCTCCCCAAAGAGCTATGGTGAATAAAGACACGGTTCCTTCACCACACCCGAGGGCATGATGACTTCACATAGGCTGCTTGAGCTCCATGGAAAGATGCAGGCTTCCATCAGCAAGATGGCCCGGTTCTTGGGGAGAACAGGGATTAGCCTATAAACCAATGGAAATATGGACACTGGAATCAGCCAGACTCCGGTGTGGATCTAGGCCATGCCATTTCCTAGAAGTCGGACCTTGAACAAGTTATAGCTCTTTTGTTCCTCTTAGGGACAATATTAATGCACACTTTGTGGAGTTATAAGACACCAATGTCTAAGGCACAGTAGCCACTCAATAAAGAGCAATTCTTGTTATTTGTCCCATGTAACAAACAGCCTAAGAGCCAGTCCATCCTACCTTAGCTTTAGGATTATCCTTCAACCATTCAGCAGATTCCATCATAAACTTCTTTTAGCCATGTCTTATGAGACAGATTTTTCAGGAAATGGAAAATGAGTGCTTTCCTTCCTGTTGTGTGGAAAGCTCTGAATTAGGGTGGGGTGAGGGAGGAACGTCTCTCCTGCTGCACTCCCAATCTAGCAGAGAGCAGAAGGTGGGGGTAGCAAAGGCCAGGCTTGAAAGTGTTTCCATTGATGTGTCCTTTCCTTTTCCTCATCTGCTGCTCTGCCCCTACCCAGGTCACCTCTGATGTCCACTACATCCAAGGCATTCATCTCATTCTAAGATGCAGGGAAGTTGGAACTAAATGATAAAGAAGATTACTGGGGCACTGAATCTTATTTCCTTTGAGAATCTGACCAAGGGCACTGGATGGGACTTAGTTCCGCAGGCATTCCCCATGGGAGCCTGCTCCTGCTTGTGGCCTGAGCTGGCTGGAGACTAGCCAGGGCTCAGTATCACTCTCTGCTCCCACTCCAGGGCACCTCCCAGCTGCAGATGGAGCCTGCCTGGGCCTGGGGCCAAGGCCATTGCTGCACAGTCAGACTTGGATGGTAATCCCAATTGGTTTTGCATGAGCTCCCATTTTATTCAGATTAAGAAAATGCCTGGCCAGGATGGACTTGCAGGCAGCACAGGAGGAGGACTGTGGGAATCAAGGCATTTTAATTTGCAGGGTTATACAGCTCTCTCTTTAAATTTTTCACCTGTTTTTCTTCCTTTGTTATTGTTTTTTCTTGAGATTAGTAAGATATTTTCAAGGAGTCATCTTTATTTTTTTCTTTGTTCACTTTAAAAGTAAATATTTTCAAGCACAACTTTTTCAGCATTAACTTCATGGATGCTTAGAAAGTCTTTGGAATTATTTTCAAGCCTCAGCCACCAGGTTTTAGGCAGCACCAATCTGGAAGGAAGTCTGGAACCCCCTATGCCCTCAGGAACCAGGTCTCTTAAGCAAACAAGGTCTTCAGAGTCAAATCTGGCTTCTAAGTATGCCTCCAGAGTTTTCAGCTCAGGCTAGCTGCTTTGTGTACTTGGGCCTCATTTTCCTGAGCTCCTAGCAGTGAATCAGTTATGACTTGTGATGTGGCAGTAAGACTTATTTTGCTTTAACACTAAGGAAATGTCTTGAGTAATGAGAAGTCCCAACCTTGGCAAGGTGTAGGATGACTTGGTTTCAGCAGCTTGATGGTAGTACCGACTCCAAGGCCATTTGCCATATCAGGGCTCCTGCTCCCCTTCCCTTCACAAGAGGGGTGACAACAGAAATTCCAGTGTTCCTCTGACCCTGTAGCAGGGGAGGAGACATTCTTCTTTCTGGCTCTTGTGCCCTTGTTTTGCTCTGACCTAATCTATTGAAGAATTTCAGCCCATTTTCTCTTGATCCCTGTGACAAAAGCGTGAGATTAAATTGGTGTGTATATACTAATCAGGAGCAACTTTAGGAAGCCCAGTGGGTTCAGTCTTACCTGGAAGGTGAGAGAGGGTAGAACAGAGACTGGAGGGATCTTGCAAGCCATGACAAATGAACACTAGGGCCATGGGTTTTAGAGGAACATATCAGTAAGAAATGTGTGTGTGTGTGTGTGTGTGCGCGCGCGCACGTGTGCATGTGTGTGCACGTGCGCACACACACACAAAGCTACCAAACATCATCTGATGCCTATAAAGCTTAAAATAATGTTTAAAAGGGAGGGAAAAAGAACAAACACAAAGAAACCAAGACCTGGAACAAACTTAAAATCAAACATATAAACTACAAAATAACCTGGTCCAGAGTTTGATGAACTTAACAAAACACTGGCCATCAGACTTTCTGGTGTCCTGATGTGATTAGTGATCATCAACACAATGTCCACTATGCAATTTAGTTTTTCTGAATAATTCTTTTATTCTGTTCGATCTTGTAAGAGGTTAAAAATTATGCATTAAAATTAAGAGTGCATAATGGGGAATTTGGAATATAAGGTTTTCTTTAGTTTTGTTATTCAGGGGGTCATGGAGATGGCTCAGTAGAATAAGCACTTGCTTGGCAAGCACAAGGGCCTGAGTTCAATCCCCAGTTCCACCAAAAAAAAAAAAGTTTTGTTATTCAGAGCTCTAAAATTGTAACAGGGTTACCTTACAGAGTCCTGTATTAGTCTCAGCTAATTGAGTTCCACAGTCTCCTAGCTCTTGCCTAGTTACCTTCTCAGTAGTGTTTGTTCCTAACTTATGCAGGTGATGTTATTAGTTCTGAGTTGTGGTTGTGTTGGGTCTGTGCACACAATCTCATGATAATTCTAGAGACAAGGTCCAACACTCCAGGCCCAGATAAGCACTGAGTCAGGTTGGGAAGCACCCGTCTTTTCCATGTCTGTTCTCAGTGATGAGTTGTGTAAACAAAAGTCTCTCACAGTTGTCTCCACTCTGTCCAAGCAGTTCTAGGAAGGACTTGGGAATGGCCCAAGGATGATCGTCTCTCTTAAGTGTTCTTGGAAGACTGAGGATGGCTCATGCCAGAAGTACATGTTCCTGTAATGTCCACATTCGCTTTTCTGCGGACATGAATAGAACCTCTAGAAGGCTTCACGGCCTCATATCTATGCTAAGATCTGAAGTAATAGCCAGTGTTTGTAGTGGCTGAAAAGAAATTATTCGGTGTAAAACTTAAGGGATTGACTCTTTGCCCAGTGTACCTCCAAAATGGACAGTGTAGGATCTGAACTCATATTGGCTATTCCCTTCTTCTCTGCAGATCCGGGTGGATGGGCCCAGGGGCAACGCTCTCCAATATGAGACTGTGCAGGTGGTAGATCCTGGTCCAGTCCTTCGGGACATGGCATTCTCCAAGGATCATGAGCAACTCTACATTATGTCGGAAAGGCAGGTAAGACTCTTTTGGCTCTGCTAGACATTTGTCTTATAACTAAATACTAGCCTGTAGCTCTATAGAAACTACAGGAGGCCAGCTGCAGAGAGGTGATTTGATTTATTTGGCTCAGTGTGTATCCTTTCAGTTACACTGCCTGGGGACTGGAGCTGGGTGTGCTATAACAAGGCTGGAGACATTTGAAATAGCAAAATACCCATGAATCTAGAACAAATCCACTAGCTTCAAAATGATGATGTGTATGCATTCAGGGCCAACATTTGCTCTCTTTTAAAGAAACATGGTACACATGCCCAAGTTGATCCAGATTTCTCTGCACAGAGTTTGATGTCCTACTAAAGTCATCTTCCAGGGTCCTAGAGGTCTGTTATAGGCAAAAATTCATTACCAAGAGAGTATGGTTAATGGAGCATCCTGGGAGGGCTAGATGGATGAAGATTTAGGAGACAGCCTGTGGTAAGATGAAAGGATACAGTCTGTATTCTGAGCCTTCATGTGTATTCTCAACTCTGTGGATTTTCAGTGGATCCCATGAGGACATATCAAGAATGGAAAAGTGTCAGAATTATTGTTGGCTGAAAATGATCAGAAAGTAGTATTTGAGCTTAGTTCTGGAACTTAGCTGAAACTGAGTAAGATCTTCGGGGATCCTGAGTTCAGACCAAGAGTTGTAATTCTACAGTGGGCAAAATAGTTTTTTCTTTAGAAACTCCATATGATTAAGGGTATTTCCTAGAGTCCCTTTATTTACCACCCAGAATATTTTTTGCCCCAAAAGCCATCCCAATTGAGGATCAGCATGGCTGTACCTCTACTCCATCATATCTGTGTCATATGGGTCACCCCTGGGAGCTGTCCTTCCACCCCATGAATATGAATGACTTGGCTCTGAGTGGCAGAAACAACAGCCATGAGAAACAGATCTCTCTCTTATTCATCTTCGTTAATGTGGCCTGAACTCTCTGGAGGAGCCTGCTGACAGAGTCTGGATTGTTCCGTCTGTCCCCTCTCTGCAGAGTGGAGATGATGAATTCCACATTATGCCACCCACAGGGCTTGTGCATTATGCCTTGGCAGCCCACAACAACTCCACCCTCGCTAAGAGCTCAATGACCTCTCCTCTCAGTGTGGGGATGCCTCGTCCACTGGCTTCTGCCACACTGGGGCCCATTGTGGTGCCCTGTTTGAGACTGCCATGGCTTAGGAATGGCCTCATGCCCAGCAAGAGTGGAGTATTTTGCCCTGAGGTTGGAGATGCCTGAGATGGAGTCAACATCTGAGGGCAGCTTCCCAATGTCTGTGTTCCTTATTTTTCTTAGCAGGGCCCCCATTCTCTACTCCATACCTCCTTCTGAGACACTAATAGATAAGGGAAAACAGCTCCCCTTGGTAGGATGAATCTTTTGGGGAAGACCCAACATCTGCACAAGGCATTGAACATTTCAAGATATTTTACCTGGCTTGAAAGCTAAGATTTATGAACCCTGGACTTAAAACATTGAATAACTTGCAAAGATAGAAAATATAACCTGATGATGCAAGTTATCAGCCAAATCTGATAATAGAGTCACAATTTGGAACATTTCTCCTTCCCTGAAGTCCTCATCTGGACCCTTACTTGCTGGTGGTGAGGCATGCTGGGAGCTCTGGATTATAAGCATATTAGAAAGCAGGAGTAGAGGAGGTGGGACTTTCCTACAACTGTAGAACTGCTCCTTCCAATCCCAAACTCCTATCACCTGGGTCAACAGTGGTGTCCACTGGTTTTGCAGATTCTTTGTGTAGCACAATGGTTAAACACACAGGTCTTGGCATCAGAATATCTGAGCATGGATTCTGGTTGTACTATTGTGCTCTCAAATAATTTCCTGAGCTCTTTATCATCAGTATTCTGTACTGCCATATGGAGGTAATAATCATACAGGATAGTGTTCTAAGAATGAAGGGAGATAATATATATTCGCTTATAATCAAGGCTTGCCTTGAGTAAGTGCTTTGTAAATAGAGAGGCTCTTGTGTTTTATCTACTGCAGCAAGAATTCAAGTCAGACAGGTATCGTAATGCAACTGGGGTAGAGCTCAGAAGTCTAGGCCCAAGAAAAGGCAGGGAGTGAGATCCAGTCCCAATGAACAGTGCATCAAAACCCAGGCCTATTTCACTCACTGGGCATGCAGGATAGAGTCAAGGGCAAAAATAGCTTAGTGGATGTATCTGGGGATTTACTGGACCCAGGGTATCAAGACTAACTCCAGCCTTTGTCTGAGGGTGGGTCTGCTGCCACAATGATAAGCCAGCACTCTTGCAGAACCACATCTGCTGGCCAGGGGAAGATGCTTGGCAGTGACCTCTGTCCTTCCTGGAAAGTGCTCGAATGCTGAAGTGCTGGGAATCAGGGCTACAACAGATGGATTTGGGAGGGGACATAATTCAGCCGATAACATCATCACTATGGCTTTTGTCTCCTCTCGGTTTTTTTTTTTAAATAATGATTATATTTAAATGTGCTTATTGTTTCAACTTATATAACCTACTTTGTGTCTAAAATAGTAATACATATCTGAGGTGTCAATTGTATGTATGTACAAATAAAACACAACTATTAGAATTTTTGAAAATCTGTCCCTGTGTCTATAAAAAAAAAAACCTGCCCTTATATTTCTTTGGGAACCATTGATATGTTGGCTGTAGTTTGGGTTTCTACATTTAAATCATGGATTTCAAGCCCAGATCCCTCCTCTACTGGCTAAGAGACCTCAGACAAGTCATTCGAATTCCCTGTGACTTGATCCTATCATTTGTGAAATGAGAGTGATAGTGACTTGCTTCATTTGAAGAGTTTGGATGATGCAAGAGTGATATCTGGTCACCTTCTGATTATACTTTCTATGTATGAGGTCAAGACCTGAAAATTCTGCAGATATGTATTTAATGACATTGAAAACCTGTGAGTGAATCTCAGGCTCACTACACTGTCCTGTAAAGGATCAAATAATGCATAGTTTAGGGCTTGTAAAACACATGGCCCCTGTGGCAGGTGTTGAACTCTGCTGCTGTGAGGTACAGCTGCCATGGAAAATACACACACAGACAGGTGTGGCTATGTGCAGTAGAACTCTGTTTCTAAAATCAGGTGACAGTAGTTGTCTCATCAGTCCTATGGTGACAGCACGGTGGAGAAGGACAGTGTGTTGGAACCATTGGTAGAATTATTGTGAGCAGAGCACTCAAAACAGTACAGGGAGAAAAGCCCTTCACTCAATGGATGCAACTAGAGACGATACTCTTAAGTGAGATAAAGCAAACCCACACGTGCAAACATAGTATTGTCTCCTTAGTGTAAGAACCTGAAAGAGAAAAATAAAATCTGAAGAATACAGTAGAGACTGGAAAAAGGGAATAAACCTGCTCAAAGTGAAGGAATTGCTGAGTTGAGGAGAAGGACAGGAGAGGAAATGAGGAAAAGAGATTTATCTATGTATGTAAGAGGATAGTTTGGACAACTTTACTGTGGATTTTTGCTGGTCTATGGAAAGGAGCAGTTGTTGCTTAATTTGTCTACTTTTTTTTCTTTCTTTTACCTTTTTATCTTCTTAATGTCTTATATATTTCTTTTTTTCTTTATTTTTCCAATTTTTCATGCATCTGTCTGGTAATATGAAAAAATTAATTTGAAGGCAACACTATGCAATATAACACATACTGTGAAATTCATATCATTTTGTTTAGTAAAATTCTGTATCAATTGTAAATTTTCTGTTTTAATGCTATTTTGTACGCTCTTTAAAAAACAAAAATTAAAAAAATAAAATACAAACTTACAGCATGTTATGGTTTAGATATAAAATGCTCCCCTAGGTCTCATGTGACCAGAGGTGGGGCTTTTGGAAAATAATAATTAGATGGTGAGGCAATATACTCATTAGTGATCACTGAGGTGTCCATAGCTGAATGCAGTGCCTAGGAGGTGGGGCCTGCCTTAATGATGCATGGTCTGGAAGGGTGGATTCTTGTCCCTGGTTCCTCCCTCACCACTCTACTCCCACAAATGGAGGAGCTCTACTCTGCCTTGCCTTTCCACTATGCTGTTTCTACCTTAGGCCCAGCCAACTGTGGACTGGACCCATTGGAACTAGAAGACAAATAAAATGTTTTTCCTTGAAGTTGTTGGTATCAGATATTTTGTCCCAGGCATGAGAAAGTGACTAATACAGAGCAGCTTGGCTTTCTTCAAGATGTTGCTTCTAGTCAGGCATGGTGGTGTATACCTGTCATCCCAGCACCTGGGAGGCTGAGGCAAGATGGTAGCTACAAGTTCAAGGCCAGCTTGAACTACATAGTGAAACCTTATGTAAAAACAAACAAACAAACAAATAAAAGATTTAGGGGCCAGGAAGATGGCTCAGTAGAATAAGTGCTTGCATGGCCTGAGTTCAAGCCCCGGTTCTGCCTCCCCCAAAAAACAAAAAAGAAAAACAATATATATATATATATATATATATATATATATATATATATATATCTCAAGATGTTGCTCTAAGGCCCACATCTTGAATTTCCTGTTTCTCCTTGGCCACATTTTCTCAGTCTCTTTTTCTAGATCCTCCTGCTCTTCTCTCTATTCTATTAATATTATTCCTATTCCTCAATGGTGTCCGCCGGTCCCATCACTTTAAACACCACCTGGTCTGGGTGCTCATGCATCTCACTTCCTGTGTTCTCTCCCGGCTCCATATCCAATTGCTTATCTGCTAACTCTATCTGCTAACATCTATGAAGATGTACATCTCATACATCTTCAACCTAACGTGACCAAAGCCAAATTCATCTCCTACCCCAATATACCATACTTGCCCTCATTTCTATTTCAGATTATCAGGTGAGAGCCATCATGCTACTCAAGCAACAAACTTTAAATCTTTTAAATTTTTATGTATTTTTTGGTACAGGGTCTCATTATGCAGCTCAGTCTCTCATAGTGATCCTCATGTCTTAGCCTCCCCAGTGCTGGGATTACAGGCATGTGCCACCACACCCAGTCTCGGTGTTCAGAGCGGCATGCAGTACCAGGCATTGAACTTGGGTCCTTGCACTTGCCAAGCAGGTGCTCAGATCGCCGAGCTATCTCCTCAGACCAAGGAAACAAACTTTAGAGTTTGTATCCTTTCCTTACCCCTTATACCACATACCACGTGTCAGGAAATTCTATGGCTATGCAAAATATCTCCAGAATATGACCATCTTCCACTACTTCACTACAATTGCCATGGCTAGAGCCTCAGTATTTGCAATATTCCTCTTTAACTTTTCTCCCTGTTCCCATCCTCATCTTTCCAGTACTTTCTCAACATAGTGTTTAACCTCTTAAAGTTTAAGTTAGGTCATGTCTTTCCTCTGATCAAGTCCCTATGCTGGTCAACATGCTCATGAAGGTCCAGAAGATTCTGTGCGCTTTGCCCCCCAAGATGTCTGACTTCATCATCCCCCTGCACTCCCTCTCGCTCTCACCCCATCCCTTGCTCAGGGCAGGGACAAGCACTCTGGACACAGAGATGTCCTGTGTGACAGTCCTCCCATATGTCAGCATACTGCTGCTCAGGATCTTTGCTGTCATTGTTTTCTTGGAGAAAACCTCTCCTTTCCAGAGAGCTACAAGGCTGACTCTCCTTGGAATCATTGCTTACAGCTTCCCCCAGCATGCTAGGGAAATTTCAGCTGGTCTACCATCCAGGCCTAATTTGCTCATTGGGTTCTATTTTTACCTATAGTGCTTAAACTCTTGATATATGTTTATTATGTATTGCATATTTTCCTCATTTAGAATGTAAGATCTGTAAGAATAAAAATTTTTGGATTTTTTTTTTGTTGGGTTCACTTTTATGTCATAGTTCCCTAGAACACTTAAGTGACTCTTAAGTACTTAATACCTGTGCATCAAATAGACGAATGAACAAGCTAATCCGATCCCAAGAGGTCTGTGAGCCTTGAGCCTTTTGTTTCAATTTGCTGCTCCTATAACTGGACACTAAAGTCCACCATAAAATAGCAGCAGTGTCTGGATTCCCAGATCGACAATTGGCTCCTGACCCTTCAGTGTGGCCATCTGAATCGCAACCCAGGAGGCTTATGTTAGAATGAAGCACACCTCCCTAACAGGGAGCATTGTGTCAGAGAAAGCTGGTAGCAGATGCTTAGCTCCATCCCACAGTTCACAGATGCCCCACTCTCCCTCTCCTGGATCTTTTGAGATCTGCACCAAGACTGTGGCCAGAAGGACCTGTGAGCCCTGACGTTGTGCTTAGTGGGGAGAAGCACAATGGCGGGGGGCGGGGAGAGCAAACAAGTGACAGTCTGGAGCCCTGAGCAGGCTGCAGAGGGGGTCATTCTTCTTCTCTCCCACCACCAATGTCTTCCTATAAACTTGGCATAAAGCCCAGTTCCAGGAGCTCCATGTGGACCTCCTCCCTGCCCTCAATTCTTCTTACCCTAGCCAGGACTCCCTCCTGTCCCAGGACCTGCTGGGCCCCTTCCTGCTGTACCTTTTGTCCTCTCTACTGTAAGCCTTCTTATCTTCCTGGCAGGACCCTCTCCCACCTGTAGCTTTTGCTCAAACACAACATCAAGGAATCAAAGAGAGCTCTGCTAAGCACCCATCCAAAGCATCCTCTACCTTAGCATGTGGTTCTTCCCATCTCATTCTGCTTATTCCTCCCAGTGCTTTTTTAGTTTCTTCCCTGTATCTGTGCACTAGCCCAGAAGGCCCTGAGGCAGGGATCTTGCCTCTCCTGATTATGTTGTCATGTCCAACACCCACAGCAGGGCCCCAGTGTATTCATATGGGGTTGATGAGACTGAGACAGTTGTGCACATCACCACTCTTGATGGTAGCAGCCCTCCTTTGGAGCCCTCTCCTTCTCAGTTAGGCTGGAGGCCATCTGCTTGGAGATGATGCTGAAGATTTAGAGATGACAGGACGCTGGCTCAAGTTAAGAACCAGAGAGTTAGGTGTTTCCTAGCACCCCAGAAGCTCTCTGGGTCCCAAGAGTATTCCTCTTTGCCACATGGTAGGCAA
Source organism: Tympanoctomys barrerae (assembly GCA_002564285.1). Classification (NCBI taxonomy): domain Eukaryota; kingdom Metazoa; phylum Chordata; class Mammalia; order Rodentia; family Octodontidae; genus Tympanoctomys; species Tympanoctomys barrerae. Next base: position 2,907 of record NDGN011365727.1, on the reverse strand, counting down.
ACCAAGAAAGCTGGAGCTGAGCCTCTCTTCCCTGCTATTTGAAGCTTTCTTTGGTACAAGTCTTCCTCCCTCCACATGATGAAAGAGTCCACCTCCAGGCCTGAAAGAGAATGGCTAGATTGTGGAGGGAAAGGAGGAATTGCATGGCTAACAGTAGTAGAGAATGGATAGTGTGCCTGCCTGCTGTGTGTGTGTGTGTGTGTGTGTGTGTGTGTGTGTGTACACATAGGCATGCAGTACCCCTGTGGCTCTGTGCCCCTACACAAGTTCCTAACTCAGTACTTCATTTTATTCAATCTTCAATAATCACTTTTGGATCACTTACTGTGAGTTAGGTGATCTTCAAGCACTAGGGACACCATGCAGAGCAAGGTAGCCTAAGTCCTTGTCTTTAGACAGCTTGCTTTCTGGACAATAAATGGGTGACTTGAAGGAATGATAAATGACTGATGTTAGATAATAGAGTGGATCAATAATGGTGAACATTTTAGAGATTGAAGGCCTAAACTGCAACCTCAAGCCCACTTATATATTGCAATGTGCCAATGCTGCAACTAAACCTGAATACTGAAGTTTTAGTTTAGCAAAGACAACAGTCACCCAGTGCTCGGCTGCTGAGACAACCTGGCTTGCATGGTGACAGACAGGACTCTGCATGCCCATTGCAACACATGTGTCATAAGTTCTCCATGCGCCAGTGCAGAAAAGTGAAACTGACTCAGGAGTAAAGTGACATACAGCAGACCAGAGGATGCTCTCAGAAAGATGTTGTCAGAGAAAAGCTCCCAAGGCAGGAATGTGTAAGCAATGAGCAGAAATCAGTGAAGTGGCAGTAGGTGATGATCAGGTAAGAATGACCCAGCAAAGGGAGCGGCAAGTGCATAGGGTGAGGTGGAGGTGTGGCATTGGGACATGCAGAAGATCTGCTGCCAGGTGAGAAAGCAGAGGGTGGTGAGCAGTGCCCTTGAGCGAGATGTCCAGTTAGCAGCCTCAGCCTCAATTTGGAAAGTGGCAGGGTGGAGCCAGTAGGATTCATCTCCTAGGTGAGTGATGAGGAGGCAGTGAAACACAGCGCGTGTAAGGTGCAGAGCTCCGTGTCTGGTACCAAGGGAACATTAAATATTCTTCTGATTATTTGCAATATGTGCAGTTCTGTAGCCAGGATGTTGTTTCTACTTCGTAGTTATGTGAGTTCTTCTCTAGTTCTCACTCAGTAAGCTCTGCTTTCTGTGGACACTTTTTCCTGCAGCACATGAATGCCTACTGCGAGATGTCATTGTCATTTTGTCATGATATGCCTGTCTCTTTCAGTGCCACATTGGTCTGTTTTCTTTTTTTCTGTGATTCTGAGCAGCTCTCTGACATGCTTGTGTGAAACACACACACACACACACACAAACACACACACACACACAGTTTCCCCTGTTTCTGTCTTTTTCATATGTCTTTGTTCACTCCAGTCGCTCTGTGCACACACGTGTACATGTGTGATATGTATTTACTGGAATACTAGGACTGTTTACACACACAAAACTGCTAACAAAAATCTGCCAAGACAGTAGGAGAGAAGTGAGAAGACATGTCAGCTGGAGATGAGATGAGAGTGTAGGGTGTCTTGGGACCCTGTAGTGACCCCTACAGAGAGCAGCAGCTGTCCCCAGGCAAGGCAAGTCTTACCTGATCATCACCTAGAGAAAGTGGCAGGTTTTCAGTACATTTCCACATTTCCATCTTCCACTCCCCAGCCCTTCCCTACCTGCTGGCCAAAGGTTTCCAATGCGTTTCTGCTTACTTGGGATTTGCTTTCTGGGTGAATGCCGTGTTTCACAGTGCCCCTTGTTTTGCTTACTTTGGTTGAGATGCAAGTGCCTGAGGATGCCCACAGCCTGTCCTCCCTTCTGAGATGCTTGCCCTAAAGCCCTAACTATGCACCAGGAGAATAGAAGCCTTCAGAAGTCCCTACCTTCTGAGCTACCTGGAAAAGCAGGACTAGGCAAAGCCAGCTCCATGGGCAACCAGGGCTGGTTCATTTACTCATGCAAGAGGATTCACTAAAGACCTACTGTGTGCAATACACTAGCTGCAGCATCAGGAATTCAACAGCAAAGAAATAGGTAGAGATTGCTATGCTTTTCACAAAAGAAAACAGCCAAGAAGCAATCAACATGAGAAATAAAACATGGAAAGGGCTGGGGAGATGGCTCAGTAGAATAAGTGCTTGCCTGGCAAGCTCAAGGACCTGAGTTCAATCCCCAGTTCTACACACACACAAAAGAAATACAACATGGAATAGCTTAACAGGCAATAGGGGCTACAGAAAATGAAAGCAAGCAGTCAGTGACACCTGGAACACTGGCAAAGTGAAAGGGTGGTGACATTGAACAGAATATGCAGAGAAGGGAGCCTGGAGAGGCAAGAGACAGAGGCATCTGTGAGAAGAGACGGCCCATGGCGTTCTATCACCTTCTCCTGTCTTGGTTTATTTTCAGGTTCTTGGCTCAGAATGTCAGATCGAGGGAGGGTTAACCTGCTCTGAGGGAGGAAAGATATAGATTGTGGCTTTTGCTATGCTGAGTGAGAGTTTCCGAGGCATGCACAATTCACAGGGAAGGTAGGACTGTGGTACAAGAAAGACTCATGCTTGAATTCAGCAAAACAATCCAACACAGACCAGATGCCAATAGATTACCCATCTCTGACAAGACTAAACAAAAAAAGGGTATACTAAGTAAGGACCATTTTGTATTTGTGTATACAGAATAGTTGGGATAGATACACAGCTACTTTCGCTTAATTCAATGAGAAGAAAGATTTGTAGTAATACTGTTTAGACAGGATATCCTATCTGCTTCTTGTACTGTGGGTAACCACTAAGAAGATAACAATGTACAATGTATTAATTATTGA
>NDGN011365720.1:0-12744 GCA_002564285.1 Tympanoctomys barrerae | reverse complement strand
GAATCTATAAAGAACTAAAAAACACTAGGCCCCCAAAATTTAAAGACCCAATCCAGAAATGATGTCTCAATAAGATTTAATATCATAAAGCCCTGAAAAGCTTTGGGATTATGAAATGGCATTTAGAGATGCTAGGAAATAATGTGAAGTAAAAAAGTGGCACGCAAATATTGAAGAAGCAATGGTTTTTAATGAAGTGATAACACTTTATGGCTCTTGAAATGTTTAATAGTTTATGAAGATTTTTTTTAAAAAAAGAAACAATAGGAACAGATTTTTTTGCAATTAATGAGGGTGAGTATTGTCTTGTGAATCTTTTTTTGAGTAAAGCAAAATTTGTATGTTTGGGCTGCAAAGAAACTCTAAAAGTCATATTGTTTTTGAACTTTATTAAAACAAAAGTGTAACTACATTGAAAAGAAACACATGATGTCAATATTTTTTTATGATGTCAATATATTAACAAGTTTGGCTCCTGAACATGGGATTATTGGTGGTTTATGTTTTCTTATTTTTTCTTTTCTGAGACTTTAAATTTTTTCTATAATTATACATGAACTTCTTCCATAGAAAACCAACCACAAACCCTACTATAAAAGGAAAGAAAGGTCACCACTGGTTATCACAAGATGATGGAAAGACAGCTCATTGGTGGGATTACTTTGTCTCACTGTGATGTACTTTGTAAGATACTAAAGGAGCATTGTCTTAAGACATGTATTCTTCTGGAAATACTATTATAGTTTTAAGGTAGGAAAGTTTTTCAAGCATGGAAAAAAAGAAAGACAAAAGAAGGGCACACTTGCTTTCTATTGCTGCATGACAGATGGCCACAAGCTCAGTGTGTGGAAAGCACACATCTCAGTTCTATAGTCAGAAGTCTGGGAACCCCACGTCGTTCTCTGTGCATCATCAAGGAAGGGGTGGCAGGCCTACATCCTTGGGTTCTCTTCCAGGCTCCATGTTTGGCAAGGTCAACTTTTGTGGTGTAGGACTGAGATCTTCTTTTCTTGCTGGCTGCTGGTATGTGCTGTACTGAGTCCTCAGAATCCCCCACATCACCCAAGTGAGTACTGAGAGACCTCCCTAGAGCTGAGTCCCTCTTACTCTTCCAATCCCTTTTGCAAGGAAGAGCTCCGGCCTTTGGAAGGCTGCATGTCATTCGTTCTGACCACTGGGTACAAGTACTGCCTTCTTAGGTCAGGTGACTAGCGCTTACTCACATCTAGAAAGTCTCTTCCCCGCATTAGGGGCTGATGGGATAGCTGGCAAATGGTCCTCTGGGAATGTGGAACCTTCTTAGTGGTCTGTGGACTGCCAGCTGTTGTGCAGGATGCGGATGGTGCTGCCGCTCTGACTGCTGCATTGTGTAGATAAAATGCATGAGTCCAGCGCAGATCAGTAGACGTGAAAGCTAATGGTGATTGATATGGTCAGTGAATACATTCCGTATCATTTTACATCATTTATTTATTAACTGGCTCATCTGTAAGTTGCTCCAACACTATTTGCCTGGCCTCTCTGATGTTCCAGTTTAGCATATGTGGATCAAGTGAGGATTCCTATTTTTCAGAACATGAAATCAAGAGGCATTAAGTGCATTGTTCATGGTCCCTGGTTTTGCGTGGCAGGGCTGGAATGTGTCCTGGTCCTGTTTGCTCCTTTGAACTGCCCCCCTAGTCATCAGCACATGGGCATCTTCAGATTGAGTGGTTGGGCCGAAAGTGGAGACAGTGAGTGATTTTTAAGGCCCTAGCACACTGAAGGGCTTATTGTGCTTTTGGCAAAATAACACATGGCTCATTGCTTTGGTCTGAGGGTCTCTATCAAAACTCATGCTGAAATTGTATCTCTATGGTAAGTATTAAACTTAATTTAATTTTAGCATTTAGAAGTGTGCTATGGTTTGGGGTTTTTGCAAGGTCAACAGTGTAGTACAGGGTATTTTTTATAACAGTATTTTATAATGAATCACCCAAGAGTCACATACTACAAGTACAAAAAATCTATTCACACACTAAATACTAACCAATCCAGCTGAGGGCCTCGAGCTCATAAGAGTGCTTCCCACCAGTCCAACTGGAGGCCCGGAGCCCACAACAAAGTCCCACGCAGGCCTGCTTCACGGATCTGTGCTAGAAAAGCCCAAAGGTCAGTGGTGGAAGCCAGGAAGTCTGTGCCAGCGAGGTGAAGGGTCTGTGCTGGCAGGCTGAGGGGTCTGAACTGGAGCCAGGAAGCAGCACTCAAGGTAAGCACCAGAGCTCCCCAAAGGTACCACAGCCGTCCTCAGCGACAGAGAGGTCCTGAGCTCCTCCAGCGATGAGGAAAGCTGAGTTCCCCTCAGGAAAGCCAATGGGAGAAGCTTCATGAGGCTGAACAGCGCACCAACTTCCATTCTGGAGCCAAGAAGTGGTGTTCAAGATGAGGCCCAGAGCTCCTCCAAAGTTCATCAGGAAAGCCAGCATGACAAGTCCTCCAGCACAACAGCCTAAGGGAACTGAAAGCTTCCAACAGCTTAAACAGTTTCTCCAAACAGCATCCCTAACAGCATTATGGGGCTTCTCCTCTTCTGCTTTTATGCTGCCGGCAACATCCCTGAGGTGGGCCTCCTGCTCGCAGCAGCACATTAGTTTAATTCATTTGGGTGTAATAAGCTGACACCTGTTAGAAATAAGGGGCTGAGGAGATGGCTCAGTAGAATAAGCGCTTGCCTGGCAAGCACAAGGGCCTGAATTCAATCCCCGGTCCTGCAAAAAAAGAAATGTATTTAAGATTAAATGATACTATATGGGTGGGATCATAGACCAGCAGGAAGTGGACTATAGGACTTATAGGAAGTCAAGGTATCATATTTGGTCTCCATATGATTTGCTGTGTTCACTTGCAACTTTGGGGCGTGTCTCTACAAACTAGAAATATCTAGCCAGAGTAGGCTGTTTGATCATTTTGTACTTCTCAACACTTATGAACTGTCAACTAAATGAACCTTTATGTTTTTAAATTATTCAGTCTGTGATATTGAGTTAAAATAAAAGGACATAGACCCCGTCATGTCAGGGTCATGGCAGAAACCACTCTTCTGTCTTGAGGCTCTGCTCTCTGAGCCAAGTTCCTCCTTTCTGTGATGCTGTAGGAACCCCTGGCTGGAGGCCAGTGAGAGCACACCCAAAGAAAACTTAAGGAAGGCCTGCAAACTCAATATATATATATATTGCATTTTAGGGAAGGGTCTACAGGCTGTTCAGGGTTCCACTACTAGATCAGACTCATAGTGGTCCACCTGTTTACAGCCTCCCAAGAGCTGGGATAACAGGTACGCGCCACCACACTCAGTCTCAATTGCTGTCTCCGCACGCCCCAGGGGCTGGGCCCACACAGCAGGCCAGGGGATCGAATCCCTGGCCCCTGCACCTGTTTGCAGGTGTCATAATCCACTGAGCTATTTGGCCAGCCCCTTGGCCTTTAAATAAGTCAATGTTAACTAAATTCATCCGTAATGGCTTGGAGTTTAATTAGCACCTTTAGAGGCCTTGCTCTTTGTGTAGGGTTAGCACCTCTAATACCAGATAGGCAGCTTTCACAATGATAGGAAACTAATGTGTTCATCACATTTCAGACTTGTCTCCATCTATATCATTGCCTTTGATCCATTCATACTTTTTATTCACCTCATGCACAAGAGTGGGCTTTCCCTGCACAGTGGGTGTGCTAAGTGCCACCTTAGGGCGCCCTGCTCCCCAGCAGCTCACAGCAAGCAACAATCTAGCATTCTTTATCTTGATTTTATTTTCAAAATCTTTTCTTCTTGGAGGAACCTCATCTAGCCTCCTTTATATCAAATGACTGCTGCTTTATATGTCTGCACAGAATTCTAGGCTTCCTTGGTGTTTGAGTTAAGAGGAAGCTAGGGAGACTGAACAAAAATCAGCCTGATTCCTCGCTAGATGCTGTTCATTCATCCATTTGACACAGTTTCACTGGGCTCCCTAGTGTGCTAGAAATTAAAGGATGTCAAGGTGAATAAGGCAAGTACCTGCCCTCCCACAATTCCACATCCACTGGGGCATATCCGCAGTACAAGGAAGTGGTAATAAGGATCATGCAGTGAATAAGCACTTGAAAAGCCAAAGAAATGCACAGCGTGGTGGAAGCTGCCTCTTCCCCAGAGTCTCCTTGGCATTGGCTCCCACCCTCCTCTCCTCTGCCCTGCCCTGGCGCCCACACAGCTGTCACTGTGTGTGCCACAGCTAACCTTCCGTCAGCCCCGCCACATCTGCTGTTTCTCCCTTTCCTGGAGTCTTGGCAGGGGTTCCCTATATCTCTGGGTGCTGTGCATGAAGCCAAAGCAGAGCCAGGTTCGCCTCTGTGGCGGTTGCGTTCCAAAACCCCCAGCAGATGCCCAGAACTTTAGACAGCACCAAACCCCATAGACTCAATATTTTACTCCTATAGTACAACCTATGAGAAAGTGTAATAAGTCAGGCACCCTACAAGATTAACAATAAATGACTTGCCTTAGATTTTAGCAACCCTAATACATGACTTTTGTCTTTGCTTATTGAAACCTTCACCCTTTCATTTGAAAGGAGTACTTACTGATTTGTTTTTGGTGTATCCAATTTGCCAGCATCATTGCTAGTCATGGTTTGACACCATGATTATGTAAAATAAAGGCTTCTTGAACACAAGCACCGTGACACGATGGCACTGATTTGACAATCTAGATGACTACCCAGTAACTGACACGCGGGAGATGTACATAGCACTTTCTCACAATGAGTCTGGAATGTGCCCCAAACAATCATGTGTTAGAGTGTCTCCGGCTGCTGGTGCTACTTGGAGGTGGTGAACATTTTGGGTGGCAGGCTCATGTGGAAGAGATGGGTGTCCTGGCCAGGCCTGAGACGGGTCCGCTTCATGGTGGGTCTTCCTCTGCCTCTGCTTCCTGGCTGCTGTGAGGTGAGCAAGTTTCCTCCTCTGTGCTCTTCTGCTGAGACTCTTTGGTTAATATGGGGATAAATCACAACCCAGGAGGGATGGAGCAGCTTCTCAGAGTAGTATAAAATGAAAACCGTATGAAATGTTTACTTCTACACTTTTCTACTTGATATTCGCAGACCATACTGACCATAGGTAACTGAAACCTTACGAAGCAAAACCAGAGGCGAGGCGGAACCACTGGGCCTGAAGATGAGAGGAAACCAGAGGACACACTGGCGTCCCAGCAGGACACAGCACATGGGCCCTCATCTGTGAGGCGCATAGTGGGGAACCTTGTGCTATGCTTGACTTACAAATTAAGCTTTCTCATGGAGGCTATATCTAAGAAAACGTCACCATACGTGCAGGACTTGGTACTCTCCACAGTTCTGGTCATCTGCTGGAATCTTGGACTGTGTCCTTCGAGGAGAAAGGAGGCCTCCTGTCTCTACTCTGGCTGCATCTGCGGGTCCTGTCATCTTCGCCCTTCCAGAGCCCACCACGCGTCCATCACCTTGAATCGCCTGGTATCCCCGGGATGAGCCCAGGCTCACATCTTCTGCCTGCCCTTCAGGTCGTCTCAAGGCCCCTCTGTGCCAAGACACAGTGCCCATTCTGTCTATACCCTGTGCATGGGAGTCAGAACTCCTTTCCTAACATACTCTCTAGCCATGTCAAAGACTGCCCACTCAAAGCCTGAATATATAGTGGGGTGCATAAGAAAAAATCATCATTTTTGTAGAAAAGGCTTCCTACATTCCTGCAAATTGCTGGAAGAAAAGATTAAATCTTTGTTGCTGTAGACTTATGGGCCAGTGAACATACTGTGTTGAATGAATGAAGGATAGGTTTGTTTTTATTTTAATTTTTAAGAGAGTACAGAATAGTATTAAAGCATAAATTACAAGAAGCATAGAATTTAGCTAAACAAATTAATATAAATTTCACAGTATTTGCTGTAATGCATATATAGTGCTGTCTTCAAATTAGTTGTTCATATTACCAGATATATGATGCAAAATTGGAAGAAGAAGAGGAGGAGGAGGAGGAAGAAGAAGAGGAAGAAGAGGAAGAAGAGAAATATATAAGAAAGTAAGAAAAAAGACAAAAGAACTGAAAAAAGAGACAAAAATTAAGCATTGGGAGATGTCTCCAAGAATTTAGAAAGATCTAAAGTGTTCTAACCTCACAAGTTAACTTGCTGCCACGTGCCACGTGCCGTCTTGATTCACTTAAACGTTAGAACAAGATTGATGCTTTCTCAGCCACTGTTGAAAAGGTAAACACTGGGCAAAGGAAAGGAAGCAAATAAATTACCAAGGTGGATGCGTGTACTTGACACGTATGCGAGGTGCATGACTGATCCAGGCATGGCAGAGACGAAAAGTCAGCCCTCCTCATCTGTTCCTCCATATTTACGGGCCCAGCCAACTGCACACTGAGAGTATTTGGGAGAAGGTGTCTGCACTGGGCATGTGTGTACATTTCTCTTGTCAGCATTCCTTAAGCAACACAGTGTAACAACTATGCACATAGCATTTACATCGAATTAGGTAGCCATTTGCCAAGCCATAATCTTAAGTCTATGGGGAAATATGCATGAGTTGCTTATGGATGCAACACTGTTTTACAAGGAATGAACATCTCAGTGTTGTCCTCAGAGGTTCCTAGAAGCAATCTCTGGCAGGACTTAGGAGCAGCCTTTTTTTCCTCAGGGCCTCCTTTACCCATTTACTCCTACATGGAGCACTGTGTCAAGTTCTGGTAACCCTGGGATGAATCTGAGAGCTTTTCTACCCTCAGAAGTAGCAGCCTCCTGAGAGAGCTAGACACACCCACCGTGGTACCCAAGCGAATGTGGGCCAGAAGGCCCCAAGAAGGTGAGGTGTGCCCTGAGGCTGTAGACATCAGCCCAAGAGTGAGGAGCCTGAGAGGTGGCGGGCACAGAAGGCAGGGGCGAGAGACTCACACAGTGCTTCTCAGTGTGACCTTTCTTGAGCTTTCCCTGGTTCTTCTCAATGCAAATGTAGGCTTGGATTGTAGCAGTGCGAGTTTGAAGATGAAGGTTGGCCCAATAATAGGTGAACCTGCAGCGCAGGAGCTGAGGCGTGGGTGTCTGCACCCCAGCAGGTCAGGCATCTTCACCCTTGCCGTAGTATATCCTACAGCCACCAGCTCCTGGGAAGGTCAAGGGCAGCACCTTAGAGGGGCGTGGGGTGAAGGGGGTCTTGCCAGTGCTCACTAATCCAGCACAGCTGCTGTCTTTGTAAGAAGAATTGGGGCCCAGACGCATGCAGAGGGGTGACAGGGGTGGTGGCCTCTGAAGATCAAGGGCTACAGCCTCCGGAGAGGCCAGCCCTGCCCACAGGTTGACTTTGGACTCGCAGCCTCCAGGCTGGTGAGGTGTGCTCTTCTGCTTTGAAGCCACCAGGCCTGAGCGGGCCACCTAGGAGTAGTCGATGACTAAGGCAGGCATGATGCAAGGAGAGTAACTGAGGCAGGCATGATGGAGAAAATGTGACATTTTCCGAGATCAGACCATGCTTTGGGACCTAACGACTTTCCTGCTATTTAGGGAAAATGGTGTTGGCTCCCAGAGAGAGAAACCTAGAGCTTGATGAGTGAAATAAGCACACCTATGAGTGTCCTTCACACGCACCCACAGCTCTTGTCACTTGGGTTTGCAGTTTTAACATGTCCCTCATCTCTGTTCTGCATTTATTTCATTTCCTGTCGTGGTGCTGTCCAGGAAGAGGGGCTGGATGGCAGAGATCTACCATCTCGTGCTCTACCTGGAGAAGGGATGGGCCACTCTGGCCAGAGACCCTTCTGACTTTATGCTGTTGGCAGCAACCCCGAGGTGGGCCTCCCGCACCCAGTACCACACTGGTGTACTTTACCTCTGTGTATGAAATCTGGGATCTGAGCAGACTGAGGGTCAGAACTTTCACATGCTGAGGGCCTGACAGGAGTGCACTGGTTCACTAGGATTCGGGTAGTGAGGAGAAGTGGGCAAGCTAGGGGTCAGTGGGCGAGTGCCCTCAGGCTGGTAGCTGGATCTTGAAGGGCACAGACTCTTTTGAGCCCTGGTTTTTCCAAGGATAGGCGTAGCTTACAAATGCATCCTAGTTAGCTCATAGAGCATTTCCAAAGCACCCTTCCTGGGAGACAGGTCTGCTGGCACCAGCTCTGTTTGTGCAGAGGCAAACACACCCAGCGTGGCTGCTCTCAGGGCCTTGTGCTGCTGGCCCAGGCCCCAGAGCCTCCCTGCCTCAGTGCTTTCTCCTTGGCAAGAGACATAGAATCCAGGCTGACTTTCAGGGTCCCCTTGATGAAGATGCCTGGGTCCTGAGCAGAGAGGCCTAGGGCTTCTCTGTGTATAATGTTGAGAGCGAGCTCCCGAGGCAGCTCCCGAGGTCCCAGGGGCATGAGCTGTGTAGGAAGTAGCCTCTGCTTGCTTGTATTTTAGGAAAGGAGGCCTTCTTGTGCACTCTGCCACGCCATTGGCACCAACCCCACATTATCTGGGCTTCTCTGGTGGAAGCGGAGACAGTGCCCTGTCTTGGAAATGCCTGTTCAGTTGCTAGGCAGGCCAGACAGAGTTTACATGCCACCTGCTGCAGAGGCTCCAAGACAGCCTTCCTCGCTTGTGGCCATCCTGAGAAAGAAAGGAGAGAGGATGGAAGGAATACAGGAGCACCCTTGCCTCAAGCTTTGCAGACATGAGCCAGGCAGGCAAAGCCCTGCGTGGCCCGGTGGTTCTGTGGCAGCTGTTCTACTCACTGCTGCACGCATCCCTTCCCTTCCCTTCCCAGCTGAGCTCCTGTTCACACTTCTTTCTACGCCATAATGTATGTAACGTGTGCAGAAGGCTATGAGCTGCCAACTGTGAGCATTTTGTCACCTTTCCCAGATTTACTTTTTTTTGGTAAGCTGTAACTGTTTAGATATGCATTTGAGGATTTTGTGTGTGTCTCTTTTTTCCCTGTGCCCACCCCGGAGTGCCCAGTCTTTAACTCTGACACTCATGTATATGCTAGGAGGTTGCACTACAGATACACACGTGCATACATCTATGTCTGAATCTATTTCTATATCTGTATGTACACATATGGGAATTCTCTGATTTTTATGATAAACAAAGAATTATGGTGAGTGCTCTTGCATATATCTTCCAGTACATGGATCAAGAGCCTTGCAAACAGATTGTTTCTCAAACAGACTCAGAGATTATTATGCAAAACAATGGCCTGATAGAATAAAGAGATCACAGTGTATCACACATGGTAAGGACAAATATTTTCCACGGGAGTGCACACGGACAGCCACACACATCACATATGTGCATGTGTTGGTAGATTATGTAAAATGGATTTTCTACCAGAGTCCACGTAATAGGCATGTGAAAGCCACAGATGCAGTTGCAACCCCAAGAGGCAGGTTCTGCTCATGTGGGGGCTTGTCTTCCCATTTGCCAGATACCTCTAGCTTCACTGCAGTTATTTCCCTCCCCCTCCTCCTCCCCCTCCTCTTCCCCCTCCTCCCCCTCCTCCTCCCCCTCCTCCCCCTCCTCTCCCTCCCCCTCTCCCCTCTCCTCCTCCCCCTCCTCTCCCTCCTCTTTCCACTCCTCCTCCCCCTCCTCCTCCTCCTCCTCCTCCTCCTTCTTCTTCTTCTTCTTCTTTTTTTTTTTTTATCAGCTTTATGGGTTAAAAGCCACGTCTCACTGTGATTCCAGCCTGTCGTTTCCAGGCTGCAGTTGCAGGTTAAACATTTCGCCATATTCAGCTCCTATTTAGGTTGCCTATGCATATCCTTTTATCATTTGTTTATTGTTTTGTAAATATATTCATGAGACACGTACACGTATGCATGTGATGTCAATCCCTTTTCTGCTATACTTGTAACTGATCTTTTCCCGTCTCCTTTTCTTCTCACTGTATTTATGATTTACACTTATGTGTAAGTTTGTATTTTAACACATCGAAGATAATCCGTCATTCTGTACAGATTGTTCCTTCAGGAGCCTTTCTAAGGAGTCCTTCCGTCTGGAAGCTAGCAAACCATTTCTCCGTGATTTTCATTGACTACTCGAGGCACTATTTAACTCTGTTCCATCCATGGGTAGCCCACGCCTCACCCATTGACTTTCCTGTACTTTGTGTTCTTGATTCTGTGCCTGGGTTTCCTCTTCTCCTACAAGTCTACCTACACTTCTGATCCTTCACCAACCCCAGGAAGTCTGAAGGTGGTTGTCCCACGCTGAAGGCCAGTGGCCATGTGCTGCCTCTTTAAAATCATCGCATCCCCTCCAGTTCTGCATCTAGGTTATAATTCCACTCAGATTTAAAGAAGACGTGTGATTTCTTCTAGTCACAACAAAATTATAAATTTGGACAAAATTGACATTTTTATAATGCTGCGTCTTTAAATCCATACTGAGGTTATAGCTCTCCATGTAGTCGTCTCTTTTAGTGCCTTTCAGTCATGATTGTTGGGTTTCCCTGAAATCGCTTTCACCATTCACAGTATTCCTGCGATGCTGTGGCTTTCACAGCTCCTTCAAAAATGGAACTTTTATTATATACTACAATTGATAGTTATTGCTATGGAACAGTACTGTTTTTTCAACGTGGTGTGTCTACACAGCCTGCTATCCTCCCTAAGTCTCACATCCACCAGGAGTTCCCTTTTGATCCTCTATGTAGGCTACATTAAGCGCCACTCTGATTTTCCACATATAGAACTATTAAGATGTAGGTTTTGCCATTTCTCTAACTTGGATAGCTTCTTCTACTTTTTATACCCACACCATTAATAACATAGTTTTCAAAGTGTAAATGTGATGAATGTGATTTCAAAGTTTTAAAAGCAGAATAAAGAAATGAAAACCTAAGGCCTGACCACTGGAGGAAACTATTGTTAAACTTTTCTCTTTTTAGAATTTCAATTGCTTGAACTTTGTATGCCATAAAATGACTGTGTTTTGGAGCACAGCTCATAAATACTGGACACTTCCCTGTACTAAAATAGTGCTGTGTGCTGGGCCTTCCCAACAACCTGCCTTTCTAGCTCTGTTCTCCAACCACCCCGGAGGCATCTCTGATCTGACAGGGCCAACCTTCCCAAATTGCCCTGTAAGTAGAGTCTGAGACTCTGGAAGCTTTGGGGACAGTTTCTGCAGAGTACAGTGAAGCTGAGATGTACTGACTGATATGCGAAGCCATTAATCTCAGTGCTGAGCACTACTGCGCTGTGTGGATGTGCCGCAGTTGCTCCATTAAAATGAATGATATTTGAGTTGTTTTCAGTCTGAGGCATTATGAATAATATAATAGATAGTGGCACACAGGCCTTTCCGTGGGCATCCGCTTCCATTTCTGTTACATAATCACCGACGAGAGGGTGTGCTGGTCAGATGGTACGTTTGGAAGAGAAAGACACGCTCTTCTAGACTGCAGCTTTACAGTCTTTATCCTGCTTAGTAACATATGAGAGTTCTAAATGTTCTGCATCTTAGCAACAATTACTATTGCTATTTAAAAAAATTTAAGCTAGTTTAACAGGTAGATATATGTAGGTATCTTGTTATGATTTCAATTTTCTGAAAAATTAAAATTTATAACATTTTGACTGCTAGGGTGTTATTTGCAAAGAATATTCTAAAGGAAGCACAGAGATTTTGCAGATTCCTCCTACATCTTTAACATGATTTGTTTGATGCTTTTGCATGCTTAGACTGGGGTAATATGTCTTTGGAAGAAGATTCCAGAGAAACTGTTACTTTCGTTGCCTCACAGCAAGTGCGCCTGCGCTCCAGCAACTTACTGTTGGTGTCAGTGGTGCGGACAGGCCTTGGCAGCCCCTCACCCACAATGCTTTGTTTCGTCTTTTTTCTCTTTTAATACTGAACTCTTGATAAAAAGGTCACTCAGTTTCTGTTTAGAAAGGTGGAAAAACTCTTGCCTTCCTCCTAAGTGTCTTTGAAATACATCCCCCATTGTTTGGGGATATGTTTATTTAATTTATTTATTTTTAAGCACTTGTAATTATGGCAAAAACCTGAGACCATCAACTTCAAAGGAGCAAAGGTTTATTTTGACTCATGATTTTAGGGGATCCAGGCTGTGGTTGCTTGTCCCTGTGGCTTTGGGGCTGGGGACAGCACAGCCATCACAGCAGAAGTACATGGCAGATGATGCCTATTACTTTACTGAGGCAGAAAGATGAGAATGAGGGCAGTAAGGCCAGCTCCTCATAGCCTCTTCTAGGCCACCCCTCCAGCCTCCGCATTGGGCTCTACTCCTAAAGTTTCCAACATCTTCCAAGAGCGCCAAGGCTTCAGGCCTTTAACCTATGGCCTGTTGGGATTGTTTAAGATCCATGGGGCAGGAGCTCTTCTCCTTTTGTGGAGCTGCAAGATGCTCTACATTCACCTTGTGACTTAACACTGTAGCCCAAGGGTCAGTCACGTCTCCAGGGAGCTCTTCTCCCTTTGATGAGAGAATGCTGTCATAATGCTCAGGACTGTGGTACTCTCTGCTGCAGGGGTCTTATTGGTACTAATTGCTTGAGGGTGACAGCAAAACATAACTAGTATATGCGCATCTAAGGCATATATATGTATATATATACATATATATACTTATTTTTTATTTTTTATTTTTTAATGGATTGCAAATTGAAAATAAATTATTTATAAATATAAACGAATATAACAATAAAAACTGTCCAAAATAAAAATGAAGAAAGAATTTATAGATCAGT
>NDGN011365710.1:0-15335 GCA_002564285.1 Tympanoctomys barrerae | reverse complement strand
TTCCCCTTGGCGGGACCCGGGATTGAACTCAGACCCTTGAGCTTGCCAGGGAAGGGTTTATCCTACTGAGCCATCTCCCCAGCTATTATTATGCTTTTCTTGTTTGTTTTTTGGCACTGGGGATTGAACTCAGGACCTTGCACTTGCCGGACAGATGCGTATGCCACTGAACAATCTCCCTCGTTTCAAGATTCTCGGAGTGCTACTGCGGTATGTAGGAAACCCAGCTGACCCTAGCAGTCTCTCTCGGTTCCTTTTTAGTTTATTTAGCGGTACGGGGGATTGAACTCCGGACCTTGCGCTTGCCACACAGGCGCTTATGTTGCTGAGCTATATCCCCAACCCTTGTTCCTCTTGTTTAATCCCAGGACGCTGCAAAAGAGGAATAGGTTGCAAAGGTTTAATGGGGGCGTGGCTAATGGGAAGCCCGGGGCAATAGAGGGGCGTGGCCAACGCAGCCCAGGTTCGCTAGTGGGGGCGTGGCCACCGGACGTCCCTGGTTCCTGAGGGCTTGCCTCGCAGCAGATTCCTAAAACTCGGACAATCAGTTTATTCCACAGTCGCTCAATTCTGAGTCACATCTATTTCATCAGCTCTTTCTTCTTGAACTTCCACTTCCCATGGGAAGACTTTTTCAGGCAGAATTTCAAAGTTTTATGGCAACTTTTACAGAAATCACAGAGAACAGACAGTGGCTGATGCCAATGGCGGGGAGGGAAGGGGCGTGGTAAGGGGACCAGGTGTGGGGCGAATACACAACTGGACGGTAGAATGCAAAACACCTGTGGAAAGCAGGTGGTTATGGGGGTGGCAGGGTCGCCCTGGGGTTGCGAGGAGTGGGCAGCGCTCCCCGCTCCCCACTCCCCAATTGTGTCTTTAGGCAGGAAACATCAACAGTAAGAAAATGCAGACGGCCTACCGGCAGACGGTAGCCTCCAAAGTTAAAAATGCTCACCCAGACCCAAGCCCGCCCCTCACCCCCGCCCCCCCAACAGGCAGAGACGTGGCAGCATTTGCTGGCTTGTGGCGTTGATCCTCGGGGACCCTCGGGCTCCTCCTCGAGGGTCCTGCCCGGATTGGCTGGCACTGAGGGCGAAATGAACCTCCAAGGCTATCCGGGGATGACTCCCAGGGGTCTCCTCATGTGTCCACAAGGCTGAGGGAGTCTGCTGCCCTCTCGAGAGCAAAGTCTGTCACCCCTTCCCACCACATGCACCCACCCTCGTCCCCTCCCAGCACACACTATGTACACACACACACACACACACACACACACACACACACACGCAGCCCCTCCCTCCAGGCGCGGGGCTCGCAGAGGTAGTGGAGGGCAATAGGGGCGCTGGAATGTGAGAAGTTGCGGGTCCCAAACGTGCCTCCTCCAGCGAGCCTCGGGACCGAATTCCGACTTCTTTGAGCCTCAGTCCCCTCATCTCGAGTGCAAACATCCGGAGAGCAGCGTGTCCTCCGTACACGCCCAGCCCGTCCTCCCCGGGCCTGGGCGGAGCTCCCTGAGGGTGGGGGAAGGGCTGAGATCTGTGCGTCCTGGAGCCTAGGGGCCCGGGAAGGGTGGGTCCAGAGGCCCTAGGGTGTCACCAGGAGAAGGGAGCCTTCTGGGTGTCCGGGAGAGAGAAGGTGAGTTCTGGGGAATGGGGAGGGGTCTGGAGGTGGACCTTTCCCCAGGGTAGAGGACAGGGGCATGGCTAAGTGCCAGGGGACAAGGGGTCACCGGGGAAGGAAGGCCGGGATTTTAGGAGAAGGCCGGGCGAGGCTGAGTCCGGTGGGCCTAGAAGCCGCGGATGTGGCAGTACGCCTCGAGGCTGGCGAAGAGGATGTAGAGGAACCAGAGGCCCAGGAAGAGCGCTGTGGTGGCGAGCTTGGGTCCGCGCGGGCCGCCCAGCTCGCCGCCGATGTGCGGCCGGCGCCGGTAGAGCAGCACTGCGATGCCCACGAAGGCGAAGACGGTGAAGAGCGTGACCGAGAAAGCCAGCGTGCCGGTGCGCACCTCGAAGGGGCGGCCCTGCACTGCCCAGTACACGGCGGCCACCGACCAGGCCACCCCCAGGCCCAGGAACACGTTCACCGCGTTGGAGCCTGTCACGTTGCCGATGGAGGCATCCGCGCACTGGTCCTGCAGCGCCGCCACCTTGCTGGCGAATGTGTCTGCAGGACAGGGCAGCTATCAGGACTCCGCCTGTCCCCAGCTCTGGCTCCCTATGGGATGGCTCTACCTACACTGCACCCCACTGCTATGCTTTTGTTTTTTGAGACAGGGTCTCCCTATGTAGTTCAAGCTGACCTCAACTTTACTATGTAGTTCAGGCTGGCCTTGAACTCACAGGGAGCCTTCCTGCCTCAGTCTCCTGAGTGCTGGGATTACAAGCATGCACTCTGCCAGCTAGTGCCTCTGTCAAGCAGATCAGCGTGGCTCCGTGGGTCGTAGTCTCTTTCCTGGGAGCTGTCTCACTTTCATCAACTGTGCCTGGTGTCTCTAGAACTCTCACCTCTTCCTATGTGACCTGACTGCATTCAGCTGGCTTCCTGCCAACATTCTGTGAGTTTCCATGCCTCCTTTTGTTTTTTCTCTGTGTGGCATTAGAGACTCAACCCCAGGCCTTCACACTGAGCTATATCCCCCTGCCCTTTTTGGTTTGAGACAGGATCTCACTAAGTTGCCCAGGCAGACCGGGAACTTGCCATCCTCCTGCCTCAGCCTCCCTCCCATGGGCTGGGATTATAGGTGTGTACCACACCATGGCCTGTTCCATGTCTGGCTTCTACCACTGCCTCCACTTTCACGCTATGGGACATTCCGTCCACTTGGTTTTGAATCAGGACTCATTTCACATATCGCACCTGTGGGGCCCCTTCCTAGCTTTATGTACCCAACATGCTTCTCAGAGACCTTTCCTCTAGGCTGCCCCTCCCCTGAGACCCTGATCCAAGAAGCAGTCTTTAGGGAGTTACCGGGTATGGAGGTGCCCAGGGCCACGAAGACAACAGCATTGACAGAGTCCTTGAGGCCCACGGTGCAGCCAAAGTGGGAGGCGAGGTCCCCAATGAGGGCGGTAAGCAGGCCGATGACCAGGATGCAGACGCCAAAGCAGGCCCAGCCATGACAGTACTCGGTGGGGGGCACGCAGGCAAACAGCACCTTCCAGAACACCGTCAGGAAGTGCATCACGTAGTCAAAGCAGGATGGCAGCCGCTCCTCCCGGGACCCGTCCTCCTCCTCCTCCTCGTCCCCTGTGGGCACACGACCCAGCTGGGGCATAAACCCGTGCTTCCTTCCCCACCTACAGAGGCTCCATTTTATTTCATTTCCCAATAGTCCCACAAATTCTGTTTTCTCAAAATCCCCTGCTGCTAGGTGTGGCCATGTAGGCAGCTACAAGTAGGTACTTGCCCAGAATCCCTTGCAGCTAGGAGAGTGTATAGGCCAGGTTAAAATACTTTCCCAGAATCCCTTAAATTTGGAGGGGGCCATAGGTAGCCTGCTAAAAATATCCCACTTCCCAGGATCTCTGGTTGCTAGAGATAGCTGTATAATTTCCTAGCTAAAACTATTTTTGGGCCGGGGAGATGGCTCAGTAGAATAAGCACTTGCCAGGCAAAGGCAAGGGCCTGAGTTCAATCCCCAGTTCTGCCAATAAATAAATAAATAAATAAATAAATTTTAAAAAAGTATAACTATTCCTTTTCCCAGAAGCCCTTACCACTACTGAAACCCATATCAACATCTATAAAGAGTCACTCCTCAGAATCATTGCAGTCAACTGTGGCCACATACTCAGCTAAATTTGTATTCTCTTTCCCAGGATCTCCTATAGAAGGGAGAAATATAAATCCAGCTAAAAATTAGTCACTTTCCCATAATCCCTTGAGGCTAGCAACAGCCATGTCCTCAGATAAATATATTTACTTTCCCAGAATTCTTTGCAGCTTGCAGTACTAAATATATGCTTTCCCAGAATGCCTTACAACACTAGCCATCTCACCCAGGCTGGCAGTGAGGCCTAAACAGACGGTGGAGGAGGCTGTAGCTTTCTGCTGTGCTACTGTGCAGGGCTGTGTCTTCTGAGCTTTGTACAGGACAGTGTGTGCCCAGTTGTGGCTCAATTTGGCCTGCTTTTGCCCTGCAGTGAGTTGTATGATGGGAAAGCACAAATGAAATGCCCTGGCAACCTTACCTACACCAAGAAGCACAGGGTGGTATGTGGGAAGCAATGCACTGGCACGTGTCACACCTGAGTGGATGCCGCTAGGAAGCATCCCTGGCCCTGACCAGTCATGTGAGCAACCAGGGAGGAAACGCCAGGACAGTCGCTAAGTCACAGACCCGCCTCCCAGTTCCACCCGAGGAGCGCCAGGATGTGCTCTACCCCAGAGGCTCCAGAGCGTCAGTGGGCAGAGGACAGCTGTGGGGTGGAGGCGAGGAGAAGCTGATGGATGCAGGGACTCATTCAGGGATACATTCAGAGCATATATCCCTTTCCCATATGTTCAGCTTGCCTGGCCGCTTGGCTTGTCAAAAGAATAAATGTCTGAACTTGTACATGCTGAAGACCGGGAGCTGGTGAGATAGTTCAGTGGACAAAAGTGCCTGCTTAGGTGAACTTAGGCAAGGGCAAGGACCGGGTTCAATCCCTGGTACCACATGCTGTGCCAGTTCTGCCCCCAGGGTGGGCTAAGCCTGCCACAAAAAAAACCAAAAAAGCTTAAGGAAGGGCTTTGTGGATTTTGCATGCTGCATCTCATAACCAGGTGGCTGCTACAATATCAAGTAAAATGAAGTTAGAAACTAAAGTTAGAGACTCCAGGGCAGCCCACTCAGGACCCCTCCTGTTTTTCAGGAGCTATTCCCCATTCCTATTCTCTAATAAATTGTCCTACTTTTTTTCTTAATTTTCCTACTCTTAAAAATAAATAAATAAATAAATAAATAAATAAAGTTAAGGACTCCAGTTTACCAGGCACTGCCCCTACCTCACGCTTGGAATGTGGGCTTGATAGCTGGAGTTGTGGCAGCCCTTGTGCAACCACAAGGGCAAAAGCTGAGAGTAGGGAGGAAAACAAAGACCAGTGGGGGCTGCTGATGATATTCCTGAGCTACTGCACCAACTCACTACTACAGATTTTTTCAGGAGAAACTTCAGTGCGCTCGGGCCACTTGTAGTTTTCTGTTCTTTGCTGCTGAACCCATCCTTAATAAAGCCACAATGTGCAGGCTCGGGGGGGAGGGGGGAGAGGCTGTGCTCTTTGGGGCTACTACCTCATTTGGGGCTTTTCCCCACCCTGCTCCAGATGCTGCAATGGTTCTGACTACCCTCACCCCAAACTGACCTATAGCCTCACCCTGTACCTTTCTTCTCAGACCCCCCAAAGGTGCCTGCACCTCACACTTCCAGATGTGCTGTCTGCCCTGCCCCCCCCTCCAGTCCTTCCTTGTGTCTGACATCTGTCCCCTCCTGAAGATGCACATCAGGCCTGCTTCTCCAGAAGCCCCTCTGGCCTCCAGTGTGCATCAGGCACCCCATCTGGGCTCACCTTGGAGTCGCCTAGCCCAGCCCTGCTGCCTGTGGGCTGCCATTGTCTTGCAACATACCTGTCTCCACCACAGGACAGGCCCAGGGTGGTCTCAGTCACTTCTGTGTACCCAGCAATTTTCCACAACAGAGCTGGGCCCAAAATATGCTGTGACTCAGAAATATGCTGTGACTTCCAGGGGCATTGCCACCCAGCTCTAAAAGGCCCAAGAGCTCTGCCATCTCCAGCCTGCACCTGCTTCTTTTCCACCATGAGGCCTAGTTTCTTTGGATCCTACACATTCAGTGCTTCCAGCTTGGGCCTCCACCAATGAAAGCTGCTGTGTGAGGGACAGATTCCCTGAGCTCTGGCCTTGGTCCCTTCCTGGACTCCCCATGGGATTTCAGATCAGTCCCTCCTCTCCCTCAGAGATTCAGATTCCCTAATCAGTATCACAAGGGACCAGGGTTAGTCTCAAAGATCAAAGCCTAGGTTCCAAGGCCCATCATGCCTCTGGCCACACGGGGGCACTGCGGGTCCATAGAGGCTGAGCAGGTGGGTACCATGCAGGTGGGAGAGCCTGATGCCCTGGTAACTGTCTCCACGGCAACAGAGGAGGCCATCTCTGTCTGGGGTGGCCGAGCCATTTCGCCAGTTCTTATCCCACCTACTCTTGCCTGATGCCTGGAGAAAACCCAAATTGGGACCCCCTCAATCCAAAGCCAAGGCCAAGCCTTCTAATGCCCTTTCCCCCTGCCCTGCCTGGGCCACTGTTCTGTGCCCCGCCTCTGTGGCTCACTGTCCCTTGTCAGTTTGTAGGAATGTTTTGTCTCTGTCTCCTCTGGTGTTCTGTATGTTCCTCTGTGTGGCTGGCTCTCCTATCTATCTTTCCTCTTTGTCTTTCTATACTTCTTTGCCCTTCTCTTTTTTTCTGTCTCTCCTGACATCTGTCTTTTCTTTGTCACTCTGGTTTCTCTCCGTGTTCCTCTGTGCATCCATTCATTTCTCCCCTTTTCGCTTTATCTTATTGATTGATGGACTGATTGAGCCTTTGCACTGAGCTATATCCTCAGCCCATTTTTATTTTGTGACAGGGTCTCCATAAGCAACCAAGTTGCCCAGGCTGAGCTCAAACTTTCGCACCTCCTACCCCAGCCTCCCAGGGTGCTAGAAGTACAGGCATGCACCATCGCTCCCGGCTCTGCATCTGTCTTTCACTCTTCTCTCTTCTCCTTTCTCCCTCCCTCGCCACTTACCTGCACTCACTGTCACTGCTTCTAAAAACTGCTCCCTCCATGAATGGGTTCCAATCACCAAGGCCAAGTTCGTTTTCTTGATGAGTTTATCCACCGTGTTCTGGGGGAGAAAGGATGAGGGGTCAGCCCAGGAGCATCTCAGGGGGCTCCAGGCATGGCATGGGGTTGGGTGTGAGCGGGGCAGGGCTCCTGTGCCAGCCTCACCAGCTCAAGCAAGACAAAGGGAGGTGCGCTGTCCGTGGTGCTGACGCCTGCCTGGACAATGGCCCTGGGGCCCCCTTGGTCTGCAGCACCTGAGATCTTCATGTCTCCCCGCTTTCTGACCCCTCCCCATGGAAATGCCCAGGCCAGACTCCCGGGAGCTGAGGCACCAGCGAGTCACCTTAAAATCATAGGACTCCTCGATGATGACCTCCAGCCGGCAGTTCTCCCCGAGAACCGGCTTGCCCATCTCTGCTATCCTGCGAGCCTCCTCCTCCTCAGCCGTCAGCTTCCTGTCCCCATCCCCTGCAGCACGAGGGGTGGGGTTAGACTCCCTGGAGGCCCACCCACTGGACCTGCGATGTCCTTATGATTTGTCCTTTCAATGAAAACCTGTTTGTCCTCTGGGAGGCCTCCTTGGTGATCCCTCCCGGCTCCATCTGACCACCCTCTCCTTAGCCCCTTGAAGTTCAGTTGGTGGGGCCAAGGTTCACATGGTGGAGGTTGCGTGAACTCAACAGTGTGTCAGCCTCTCTAAGACTCAATTTTCATATCTGTAAGATGGGTACGATAACAGAACCTACCTCATCAGATAGTATGATAGTTGAGCAATCTAATTCATGTATAGTGCTTAGCACAGGACCTGGCGCACCTAAATATTCATTAAGTGTTACTTTCTTGTTATCACCAACACAGTCTTCATCATCCCCACCCTTGTGAGAGGACCCCTGGTCTCTACATCCAAGCTTTACATCAAAAGATCCTAGAGTGTGTCTGAGGTACTCAGGAGAAGAGGAAGTTACCCCAGTTGGATGCAAATCTTGGACCCAGGCCCACTGACATCCTGGCCCTAAGATCATGCAGCTCCCCAAAATATTTTGACTCTTTACCCTAAGCCCAACTCCAGCTCTGGTACCCAACTGGAAGCCTGATTCTACCTGAGGCCTTACACACCTCAGCACCAACCTTGACTTCAATTGTCAATCCTAATCAGATCTCAACCCTGTTCTAACCCTAACTCCTCATTCCAATTCTAGCATTCATAATGTAGCCCCTCAGTAAGTCCATGCCCAGTCTCGAACTCCAAGCCAAGACTTCACCGCAGTCATATACGACTCCAAACCTCAGTCCAAGTTCCCAACCCAAGGACCATCGCCAACAAAGAACTTGAGGTATGGCAGAGACTGCTATGTGTTCACCCAAACATGTATCCTTCCCCTTCTGGGCAAACAGCTGAACTACATTTCCCAGCCATCCTTGCAGCTGGACATAGCTGTATGATTGAATGACAGCCAATAGAGTGTGGGCAGAAGGAATGGACAGTTGGCCCTCAAAAACCTCCCATGTGTTCCCCCAGACTTCCTTTCCCAGTTTGCCAGATGGAAATAGGGGGTCTGGCGACAGTGCCAAAGCTCCATGGCACCATGGAGCCACATGGAACAGCCACATGGCAGAGGAAAGCCACCCACCAACAGGGAATGCTCAGAAAACTCTGTCTAAGCAAAAAATAACTTGTGTTGTACTAAGCCCTGGGGCTTTAAAGGCCTGTGAGTTACAGCAGCTTGTATCACTTACCCTAACAAATGCAGTTTAACCCTCATCTTAACCATAAACTCCACTGCTGATCTTGGCTCCAAAGCAACTCTGTTGCTGTCTTCATGACACCTTAATCTCTAACTCAACCCCCTCAAAGTCTGTGACACCAAACTCCAGCTTCCCCTTTGACAAAAATCAGGCCTTGATCCTGCTCTGACCTCATCACAGGCCCCACACCTCCACCTTTAACCCTAATCTTGACCCAAGAGGAACACCGTCAAATCCCAACCCTAAACTAGTCCTGACCAAATCCAAACCTGATTCCCTCTGATCCCACCACAAACCCATATCTGATTCTTTGGTGTTCATTTTGCCCAGCCGTGGCCACAAATACATTCTTGAGTGCCACACCCTTTACTAGGCCCCCAACTTGAAGGGCCCCATCTCTGCTAGGGCCCGAGGAGCCTTCACCCGACCTGAATTCTACCTCCACTTCACCTCCAGCCTGCTTCACACCCCACCTTGGCTCTGCCTCTCCCCAACACCCCTCAGGGGCTCCTCCCCCTTTGAGCCGGAGGTGACCCCCACTCACCTTGGTTGAGTAGCAGAGCTGGGGAGAGACAGAGACAGGAACACAGTGAGATCACTTCCCCACGAGCGAGCACAGCTCAGATGCCCGCCGCTCAGCCCCAGGGCCCCCCAGCCCTGGACCCCTTTACTCCTGCAGCCCTCCCATCACCCCTCACCTGAAATCCCTCGCTTAAGCCACTGGGGCTGGCCCAGCTCGATGAAGAAGTTATCCTTTTTCTCGTACTCCTCATCGTCCACAATCTTCACCTGGAGAGTTTTCCTGGGCGGGAGGCAAGTAGGGGTGTAAAGCTCCCCCGGGCAGCGCCTCATGCCTTCCTCACCACCACAGCCTCATCTGGTCCTCCCCAGTCCCCCACGAGGGATCTGTCGCCCCCTACACTTGTCAGAAACAGATCCAGACATCGTGAGAGGGAAAAAGAGTTCCGAAGGGAACAGGGCCTGAACTGCTCCATCTGAGTCCAGGCAGTGGCCACCATCACTTCCCACTGAGCCGCTACTCTCATCTCTTCCCAGACTTGCTGTGGCCTCACCACCCACGACCTACACACCCCATTGCAACCAGGTTGGACTGGCTCCTCCACTGTTCCAGACACATGGGCAGCTCTTAGTTCACTCAGAATAAAAGCCTACATCTGAGGATGCTCCACAGGGCTCTGTGCAGCCCAGCTGTTCCCCTCCCTTCGCAGCACAGTATGGCTGCTTGTGTCCCAGAGCCTTTGTGCCAGCCATGACCGTTGCTTCTACTTAGACTACTCTGCTCCAGACTCACTTCCTCAGGCCCGTTTTCTGTCTACACATTTTCTGTCTGAGGTCTGCTTCCGTCTCCTTCGTGAATGCTGAAATCCATTGCCCCTTCTTTTTTTAATTCCCCTTTCTAATGTAACATTTATTTATTTATTTTGTTCATTATTTTCCCTTGACCTCTTCGCTTTAAAATGTAAGCTACATTGACATTCTTTGTAAGTTCGTTTACATTCTTTGCCTTATGACCAACACCTTGGATGGTGTCTGTCATTTAGTGTACCCTCTGTAAATACTCTGTCAACTCAGATCCATTGGCACAGAAAATCCTCCCCTTCCTGCCTTCCATCCTGACCACACTGGTAGGGTTAACCAGGTGCTACTGGCTTTTCTCAGCATCTCTGCTCCCATGGCAACCAGGGTGTGTCAGGGAACAGCTGCACATTACCTGTCCCATTAGGCACATAGCGCTGCAAGGGCAAAGCCCCAAAGCCCCAAATACCTACAGCTCCACCACTAGCAACTCTTTCAGCGTTACAAGCCACATAGCCCTGCAAGACCTGGCCCCAGAACCCAGCAACAGAAACACCAGCCCACACAGTCACCAGGCAAGGACGCCAGCCAGCCACACTGCCCACGCCCCAACCCATCACACCCGCAGCCATTCTCAACTCAGTGGCAAAAATCGCACGGACCAGATGCTTGTTAGTTAGCACGACACCCCCACCATAGCTGTGGTGACATCGCCAACCCACAGGCCTCCCGCTGACATCGTGTCCACCCGCTTTCCTTGAGTCTCAGGGTCTGCTTATTCCCTTTGGTGTCTCTGCCTGCCAGTGTCAGGCTCTATTTCCATCTTTTGTTCCCTTTCTGCCTTTTTCAGCTTCCCTGAGCCTCCACCTCTCCAGCCCCCTGACTCTGGCCTGCTCTGCCTCTGTCTCTCCTCTCTGCCATTAAAAAAAAAAAAAAAAAAAATCTATTCTGCCCTCTGTCTCTGCTCTCAGTGCCCAAAGAGTGAAATCATCGCACAGCAGCATCTCAAAACACAAACGTGCACAGGACATAGCGACACCCATGTAAGGATGAGGCGCACAGAACGGTCATGCAGACTGTAAAGCTCCTTCCCCTTCCTGATTTCAGGTAGTGTAAGATCTCCAGGGTACGGAGAGGCAATGCTCTCTGCCAAGCACAGGCTGGCGCTGTCCACGGTGCTGAAACTCCACCTAGGCGGTGTCTCCTTCCTCACTCACACCCCCGGACAGCGGCAGGCACAGTGACATGATGACACAGTAAGGCACACAGCTCCATCAGGTACTCGCTCACTGACAGAGTGACTGACAGGCAGTGACAGGCTCATCACCTGGGGGATCCAGGAGGAGAAACCTAACTGGTAGGAAACAACTCGAGAGAAGAACTTCTTGGGGCCTAAGGAAGCAGCCAGCCCTCCTCTCAGCCTGCTTCCTTCCTCTTTGGATGTCCTCTCTTTGCCCAAGTTTCTGTCCTGTGTTTCTTTCCTGCAGTATCTCTGCTTGTTTCTGTTATGCTGTCTCTCATCATCCCTGTCTCTGGCTCTCCTGTCTGTACGTCTGTCTTTCTCCACCCCATCTCTGTGTTGATCCTGCCTGGGCCTCCCCTCCAGCTTGGCTGCTTCAAAGCGCTTGTAATTAGCGCCTGCCGGCCCCGTCACAGGAAGGATGTGTTTCCCTAGACGCTAATTAGCCTCCTGTTCTCCGTCTCCAAAGCCACAGCTGGAAGCTTGGCGGGGGCGGGGCAGAGGGTATCCCAGCCTGGGGAGGCCAAGCGCTGAGGGCAGCGCCTTGAGGCTCAATGGCGGGAGCGAAGTGGGCTGGACCAAAAGAAATAGTGGAAAGACAGCTTTCCCCTTTCCCCCACCTCTGGTGGAAAGGTGTGAGAAGTGGGGCTGGAATGGTTCCCCACCCCAGTTCTCAGTAGCCCTAAACAGGGACTAAGGAAGAGACAGCGACGAAGGCGAAAGCAGAGTCTGTGGCTGAAATTTAATAGGAGTGGAAGTGTTAGTCACCAAGGGCAGAGAGCTAGAGACCCGGAGAGAGACTACCTGGGCACCAGAGACACAGAGGCCAAGGGCGAGATAGAAAGACAGCGCGGGAGAGGCTGAGCGGCCGGGTGCGGGCACCGAGGAGGGAGGGGAGCGCTTGAGGCTGCCGGTGGGAGGCGCGTGGGCGGCAGGAGGAGGCAGCAGACGGCCTTGCGGGGGTGGCAGGCAGCGGGCGAGCAGGCGGGAGGCGCCGCCAGCATCCGGGCAGGCGGTGAGGGAGCAGGGCTTTGAGGCTGCGGCACCCGCGGGAGCAGTGTTTGTGCCAGCGGCTCTGTGCCGACCGACCTCTGTGCGTCACCTGGTGTGTCCGCACCCGTGCACCTGCGCATCAGCCCGCTCCAACCCCAAGCTCCAGCCCTCCCGTCAGCCCAGCGACCCCACGCTCTGCACCCTCTTTTCCCCAAGCTTCCACCACTTCCCTCTATCTCCCGGGGTACCCGGGTCTTTGCAGGTCTCGCTCACTCTGGCCCCCCTTTTGGTAGCCCAGGTCTATTTCCATGGCCCTACCAGGCCGCCTCCATAGCCTCCAGGTCTGCCCCTCTCCACTTTGGCAGGCGGCACTCCACTTCTGCTGATCCCAGGTTCCCTGTCCTGGACCACAGGTCAACTTGTCCTGCTATTATTAGAGATACACTCACTTTTCTCAGCCCCTATCCCATTTTCTCTCTGGCCCATCTCTTCACCCGTCCGACCCCTTCTCTCAGCCTAGCATGGCCTCTTTGATTCAGGGTCACAGCCCCACACCTGCTTAGCCCCTCTCCCAGTCAAGCTCCATTTCTCAGGTTCTGCCCAACTAGGCCACTCCTATCTTTACAACCACTCCCAGGGCCAGCCTTATCTCCACAAGCAGCCCCCCCACTCTATCCATTTACAAGGCCCTGCCCTGTGTCCAATGCTCTGCCCCCTTCCCTAGACAAGTTCCACCAGGGCATGGCCCCACCCAGCCCCCCATTCCCACAGCCAGCATCCTCCTTGTCACTCACAGCCCAGCTGGGCCACAGCCACTGGCTCAGCCCCACCCCTTTCTATCCAAGCCCCACCTCCCAGGACCTACATAGTCCGGCCCACTCCTAAAGCTCCACCCCCTCTCCCAGTCAAGCTCCACATCTCTCAGCCCAGGCATAGTTTGGCCCGCCCATCCCAAGGCCCCGCCCCCGCTGCACCTGCGCAAACCGCTCACATGGTTTCATCGTCGCCAAACTCTAGCTCGCCGCACGCGTCTTCGTAGTGCACGCCGCCGCCACGCGCCGTGCCATCCACCGTGCGGTAGGGGAGACGCACCGTACCGCGCGCGCCTGAGCTGCGCACAACGCGCACGTCCACGGTGCCCATGCACTCGCTCACGTGCAGCAGGCGGTCCTGGAAGGAGAAGATGCCCGCGTGGTCGTCGTCCAGGATGGTGACAGTGGCCAGTAGCGGCGCCACTAACCGCCCCTTGGGCCGCCCACCGCCGTCAGGCTCGAACATGCCCTGTGCATCGCCCACACGCAGGTTGAGCAGCCGCACGAAGAAGTGCTCGTCCTCCTCGAAGATGTCGTCGTCGATGATGCCGATGCGCAGCTCCTTCAGCGTCTCGCCCGGCTTGAACACCAGTGTGCCCTCGCTGGGGAGGGCGAGAGGAGAGGGCATCAGGCTGGTGTTGGGTGGAAGAATGGGGATGGGGCGCCCCTGGAGGGCGGGTGTTCAGCAAAGGCCCGAAGTGCACACTGGCTCTGTGCAAGGCAGTCTGGTTCAGAAACACATGGGTTTCCAGAGTCTGCATTTCTAACTCACGTGGGGATGGAGGGGGGTGGGGAGGCATGGTGAGGAGTGGGGGACATGTGGAATCTGGGCCACTTTGAGTAGCGAGGACTTTGGAACTGCCCTTGTCGCTCTGATAAACTATTCTGTGCTCCTAGGTGCCCCTGGAGAAAGCTGTACTCTACATGGCCATCATTTATTCATTCATTCAGCAAACACTCCTCGTGCACCTGGGCCCCGAGCTGAGCGGTGCCGGGGGTAACCAGCCCCTGTCCTCACGGGAGAGCTGTATCACAGTGACCGACAGTGACACACTTAGTGGTTAGATTATGGTTCATTCATTCACTCATTCAACAAATGGCACCGGCTGTCCTGCTGGTACAGGTATAAGTGACATTAGGTCCAGGGAGGCCTTTGAGAAGAAGGTGGGGTGGAAGCCGGCAGGAGCTGGCCCAGCGTGTTTGTGGGTCAGCAGATGCAGCAGGTAGCTGCAGCAGAGGGGATGAGGGACAGAGGGTACAGCGACAGAGCCTACAGGGCCTCCGTACTTTACTCTGAGGAGGTGAGACCCATGGCAGGCACTGGAGCAGAGGAGAACGGCAGCACCTAGAGAGTGTTCAGTGGCAGGAAGGAGGCAGGGGCATCGGATTAGTCAGAGTGATGTGCTCACGGGACAGGGAATGAGCGCCCCCCCCCATCCCAGCAGGGCTGATGTCACTGACTCTGCACGCTATCATTTCTGGTCTCTCCCAGTCTGCATGTGAGGCCCAGCACCTGTTGGAGCACCAGCCTCCTGGCATATACAGGGAGCCCTCAGTGAAAGCGAGCCAATGATGCTTGTATATTAATGCCGGAAGCTTAGAATCTAAAGCCTTAAGTGGTGTGGTGCAGTATGCCTGCCCATAATCCTTTAAGAGGCTGACACAGGAAGATGGTAAATTTGAGCCCAGCTGAGGAAAGTTAGTGATTTGGGGAGGTTCTGTCTTATAAAAGAAAAAGGGGCCAGGCATGCAGCTCAGGGTGAAGGACCTGGGTTCATCTCCCAATACCATACATGCACACATGAAGACCCAGGATGTTAGAAATGTAAACTCTTTTGGTGTGTGAAATACTAATGATACAGTTTGAACCTGGGCCCTTGCACTGAGCTACATCCTCAGCCCTTTTTAATTTTTAATTTTGAGATAGGGTCTCACTTCTTGTTAGGTCCCTAAATTATTTATCCTGGCTGGGTATCCTGCCATCTCCTGCCTCAGCCTCCTAGGATGCTGGGACTGAGGATGTGTGCCACCGTGCCCAGCAAGGGGAGCAGAACATGCTGAGTTAGTATTGCCTCTGCCAAGATTAAGCACCAAGTTTACCGGTCACCAGCAGACATCCTTCACCTCCCTGGGCACGGGGTCCTTTCCATGGGTCCCTGCCAGGACTGCCCATGAGAAAGCACTTTTCAAAGGGAAAGGATGTCCGACAGACTTGTACTGGCCTCTGCCTTAAAAACCTCAGGGCACAAGGGTCATAGGAGGGCAGCGAGGTGATCACAAAGAAGGTGACCAAGGAGCTGGGACAACCAAATTTGTGGCTGTGGGTAGTGCGAGAAGAGTGAGGCTGGGCTGGTGAGATGGCTCAGTGGTCTAAAGCACCTACTTAGAACAAGCTTATCAAAGCAC
>NDGN011365695.1:0-10693 GCA_002564285.1 Tympanoctomys barrerae | reverse complement strand
CCCTGGCAAGTGCAAGGGCCTGAGTTCAATCCCTGGTTCTGCCAAAAAAAATAAAAAAATAAAAAATAAAAATAAAAAATAAAGCAAGACCTATATAACAAGAAATGTAACTTTTGTATAAATAAAGTTTTTGCAAAATGATAAAAGTGCCATCTGGCTTTAACTGACGAAGCCCATGTTCAAGTGTATTATTTGATAAGATGTGTTCTGATAACAACACCTAACTTTAAGGCAACCTGTTTAGGTTTGTTCTTAGCAGAAGTTGAGAGGANAAAAAAAAAAAAAAAAAAAAGGATGTATGTATTTTTTATTCTTTTTATTCAGTAAAGGGACAAAAGGACTAGATTTAGGTTTTGTGGACCCTGAAATTTATACAATTTGGGGGTCTTGTTTAAAAATATATAAAACTGAAAATAAGGTAACTAGCATAAGAATTAATGTTAATTTAAAATAAGAGGATAAAAGGTCTTTGGAAGGGGCATGTATAAATCACAATCCCTGAAATTTGAACTTCATTAGCTTTATAATACAATTGATAAATTAACAAAACAAATTACCTGGAATTTTAGTGTGGAACTTGATACGAAGAATATTGTTTTTGACCTAACTTACATGAAAGGTTTTTGACTACTTACCATTCATGAATATCACTTTTGTAGCATCATCTGGGTTTCTTCCATTATCCCAGTAAAATTTGAGCTTGTTAGCTCTTACTATCTTACCAAATATTTCAGTCATGTAGTAATGACCCTTTCACATGAACAGAAGGCAGGACATCAATCCTTTAGAGAACATATACAATGATGGTTGAGGGTTGAGAGACCACAGAGTTTTGGCCCCCGTTATCAACATTATGGCTTTAAAATAAAGCCCCGAGAGGAGTAGCAATTTGCTGGGCTTCCCATAAACCATGATTGCCAGAAGTGAGTTCAGAAGGCAGACTTGTGGACAGCCAGGCCAGAGCCGTACCTGCCGAGTTCAACTCCACACCAGCCTCAAATCTTCCATTTCCAAGTCTTCCATCTGCACTGGGCCAGCTAAAGCCCTTTATTGCTGTGGTCATTACTGTTGCTAGCTAGATTAGAGTTCTTAGAACTACCTGGAGAATTGTAGTGTCTTCTCTTATGTCCACAAGGTGTCAGTTAACATTTATGTAAACCTGTGAGAGTGTGATGCTACTTAAACTTACTTAATGCCAATTCAACTTACTTGCTCTGACTGAAACTACTTTTGGCTCTGCTGTGGTCCGCCAGCTCTGAGTAACGTGATTAGCAAAATTCTAGGTATACCATTCTCTACTTTTAAGATACTCTCTCTAGTTATTTATATTATCCCCTTCAAGATGACATAGCTGTTCTTGAGACTTTTTCTAGTTGTTTGACAGAGAATAAATTTCCTAACACAACCAAATAGTGCTTTAAATATAAAAACACATATTTAAAAGCTTTATCAATGATATAACAAGAAAGTTAGGGTTTCTGAGACATAAATGCTAATTAAAAATAAAATCCTACAGACTTATACAAAACACTAAATATGATTAGTATTTTTGGGTGTTGATGAAACTTAAATGAAGTTGAGTTTCCTTTTTACTTGTGCACAGGTCATAGGGGACAGGGAGCTCGTGTGTCCAAGGGACGTGATGACCTCTAATACATAACCCTCTTCACAGAGCTGGGATGGTAAAGAGCCATGCACTCATTGTAAATAGAAATATTACACCCCAGAGGATCTGCAGGATAAATTAGTAATTTTGAACTTTATGTAGAAGAAAAATTGTTTTCTAAGGATTTTTAACATTGACAGGGATTTCAAATGGATCCACTATACTTGGTAAGTCAATAAAATGTATGTTTCTTTTTTCTTTTTTCATTTAGTTAGTACAGGGTCTCACTATGTAGATTCAACTCATAGTGATTCTCTTGTTTTTAGCCTCCCATGTGCTGGGATTATAGGCACGTGCCACCACACCCAGTCTCAACTGTCCTCTCAGCAGACCCCAGGGATGGGGCTGGCACCGCACTCTGGAGACCGACCCCAGTCCCTCCCTGCATCTGCCTAAGCAGGCACTTTAATCTGCTGATCTATCTGGCCAGCCCTGAATCATGTATGTTTCTAAAGATGGTTTTATTTTTCTATCACTATTTTGTATTCTTTAAAAATAAAAATAAGATAAAATAAAAAAACTTCAGTAGTCCCTTTTAGTTTGGTTTGTTAGATGTTAATCAAGCTGTACTACCATCTTCTATTTTGTTTTTGGATAGTATAAAAGTGGTATCCTTTTTAAATCTTTTCATATCTGATTTATTTATACTTTTTGTGTTATATATAACTACTTATATCTCATTGGATTATTTACTTTCTTAGATTAATTGTAATTACCAATACAATAAGCATTACTTTACCTTATTTTGAGCTATGTATTTAAATGTGGATTATTAAGTGTATCCTTCTTGAAATTTTCTTTTTTATGTCTAAGGATGGATGTTTTCATTTGTTTTAACAAGTTATCGGCTCTTTCATATTTACATGTTGGTTCTCTCTTTTCCTACTGAAAGTTCAATTAGACATGCTTTAATCTCTTTTATTCTATCTCCACATCTGTTAATAATGCAGTAATGTTTTCTGCCTCTTTGTCTTTCTGCATTACATTTCAGTTATTTCAGGTATATCTTCCACTGTATTAATTCTCTTTTTATCTATATCTAATCTAATCACTTTTAGAAGTGAGTGTTGAATTTTAAAATTTAATTATCACATTTTTCTTTCATTGACCTATTTGGTTAGTTTTAAGCTTGCTTGCTTGATAGTTTTTATAGATTCTTTTTACACATTTTTAAAACATTGGATATCTGCTTCTAATCTATACTAACATTCCTAATGGCAAGTGAATCTCCTTCAGCCTCCCATGTTCTGGAACTACAGGCATACACCACCATGTTCGGCTTCTTTTTACCAACTTTAGCTCCTATTCCAATGAATTAAATATGCTAAACCTATGATGCCTATGGTCTCATGATATTTGAAATATTATGTAGAAAAGACTGAGAGCGTATTCTTTTTATTCATGTATTTACTGCTTTCTCTGTATTGTAACTTTTAAACTCTGATTCATTATCTTTTGAACATTATTTATGCAAATTTGTTGAGACTTGAATTGAAATAATTTCCTTTAGACAAGGTTTTGTTTGTTCCTGACAGGTATCCTAAAATACTCGTTAGGTAACATCCTTGCCTTGTTCTTGATTTTTAAAGTGAAGGCATTCAATTTTTGCCCATTAAGTATGATATTAGCTTATTCTAATTTTCTATAGTGTTTTTATCATGAATGAATGTTTTTGTCAAAAGCCTTTTCTGCATCTATTGAGATGATCATGTGACTTTTGTCTTTGGCTCAGTTGATGTGGTGTATTACATTTATGGTTTTGCATATATTAAAGAGTCCCTGCATTTCTGGGATGAATCCCACTTGGTTGTGATGTGTAATATTCTTGATGATTTGCTGCATTTTGTTTTCTAGTATTTTATTGAGAATTTTTGCATCTGTGTTCATCAGGGAGATTGGTCTATAGTTCTCTTTTATGGTTGAGTCTTATTCTGGTTAGAAATACTTTCCTCCCTGAGTGAGTTTGGGAGAATTGCTTCCCTTTTGATTGCATTGAAGAGTTTGAGAAGAGTTGGCATTAGGTCCTCCCTAAATTTCTTGTTGAATTCAGCTGTGAAGCCATTAGGATCTGGGCTTTCTTTTTTTTTTTTTTTTGTGGAACCGGGGATCGAACTCAGGCTCTTGCTCTTGTCAGGCAAGCTCTTATTCTGAGTCATTTCCCCAGCCCCCTTTTCTTTGTTGATTTTTTTTAATATAACATTTTCAATTTAATTGACTGATACTGGGTTTTTCAGAATTTTTATAACTTCTTGTTTCAGCTTTGGTAGTTCATGTGTATCTAGGAATCTGCCCATTTCATCTTTATTTTTAATTCTGTGAAAGTAAAGATTTTGGAAATAAGTATTGATAAAATTCTTAATTTCTATTGAGTCCATAGTGATTTCACACTTTTCATTCCTTGCTGCATGGATTTGAATTTTTTTCCTTTGTTAAATGAGGTTGGCTAGTGATTTATGAATTTTATTTATTCTTTCAAAGAACCAACTCTTTTACTCATGAATTTTTGTATTGTTTTCTTCATTTCTATTGCATTTATTTCTGCTCTGATCTTAATAATTTCCTGCCTTCTTTGGACTTTGGACATGACTTGCTTTTCTTTTTCTAGGAGTCTGAGGTGCAGCATAAGATTGTTTATTTCAGCTCATTCTGTTTTCCACATAGAATTTATAGCTATAAATTTTCTTCTTAAGATAACTTTCATTGCATCCCACAGTTCCAGTAAGTTGCATGTGCATTTTCATTTGATTGTAAATATTGTTTAATTTCTTCATTTATTGTTTTAATTTTATCTGTGACCTATTGATTGCTCAGGAGGGTATTACTTAGTTTCCAAGTGTTTATAGAGTTTTGGCTATTTCTTTTGTCAATAATTTCCAGTTTCATTATGCTGTGGTCAGGTAGTATGCTTGGGATAATTTTGATTTCTTTGCATTTACTTAATCATGTTCTATATGTTAGCACATGATCTATTTTGGAGAATGTTCCATGTGCAGATGAGAAAAATGTGTTTTCTGACACTGTTGGGTGGAATACTCTGTGAAGTTCTCAGTCCATTTCTTCATAAGTTTGGTTTAATTCTGTTTAATGTTTTGCTTATTTTTTGCATGGTTGATCTGTCTGTTTGTATCAATAAGGTGTTAAAGGCCCCTAATACAGTTATGTTATTGCTCATTAGAATTTTCATATCTGTTTAAATTTGTTTTATATAGTTGGGTGCTCATACATTGGATATATCTATATCTATATCTATATCTATATCTATATCTATATCTATATCTATATCTANNNNTATATCTATATCTATATCTATATCTATATCTATATCTATATCTATATCTATATCTAATATCTTCCTCTTGCAGCTTTCCTCTAAGTTCTCTAGTATGTAGAAACCTTACTATTTGTCTCTTTTAATGACATTTGGTTTGAAGTTGACAATGTCAGCAACCAGAATATCTACCCTTGCTTTTTTCTAGGTTCCTGTCACATGGACAATTGCTTTTCATCCTTTGACATTAAGTCTATTAATTCCTTTCTGAATCAAATATTTCTCTTGTATGTAGCATATTGTTTTATCTTTTTCTTTATCCACTCCATCAGTCTGTCTTTTGGTTGGTAAATGAGGCCATTTATGTTGATGGTTATAACATATATATTGGCTTATATTTGGCATGTTATTTTCTTACTACAGGATTTCTACCTTTCCTCTTTGCTTAATTACATGCTCTGTTTTGTAGTTCTCTTCTGTTGTTGAAATTGTGGCCATCTTTGTCTCTTTTGAAAATATCTGTCGGTATTCTTTGTAGGATTGGTTTGGTTGTCACAAATTTCTTAATTTGTTCTTTGTCATGGAAGTATCTAACCTCTCCATTAAATTTAATAGTTAGTTTTGCAGGATGCATCAAACTGGGTTGAAAGTGTTTTCCTTCAGGATTTCAAATGTCTCACTCCAAGCTCTTCTTGGTTTGATGGTCTATGTTGAGAAATCTGTCACGCTTCTGATGGGCCTTCCATTATGGGTGTTTCTTCTCTCTGTTTCTTTCCTGTAATAGCTTTTAATATTCTGGTTTTTTTCCCTCAGTTTCTTGGATCTTGATTATTATATGTCTGGGTGAAGATTTATTTTGGTTATAGCTAGCTCGAGTTCTATACGCTTTAGTTACTGTGTATCAGATTCCTTTCCCATGCTTGAGAAATTTTCTGCTACTACTTCTACAGACATTTTTTTTATGTCCTTTGTGTTATCTCCAGCTGTTTTGTTGATATCTATTAGTCTTATATTATTTTTCTTTGCATCATATGCAGCTGTTGTATTGTTATTTCCTGGTTTCTCATTATTTTTAAGAGATGTTTTCTTTTGTGTTCATTAGCTGCAACGTTATGTTCAAGTTCTGAGATTCTATCTTCTGTTTCATTCAAGTGGTTTTGCCAGGCTTCAGTGGAA
The DNA here is from genome assembly GCA_002564285.1 of Tympanoctomys barrerae. Lineage (NCBI taxonomy): Eukaryota > Metazoa > Chordata > Mammalia > Rodentia > Octodontidae > Tympanoctomys > Tympanoctomys barrerae. The sequence continues at coordinate 4,583 of NDGN011365695.1, read as the reverse complement.
TTCTTAATGTCCTGGATATCTGTTTGAATCTGTTTCATGCATTCTAGCTTTTTGCTGTATTGTTCAGTCAGTGTTTCCATCATTTTCTTATTCCCTTCTTTTTTATCTGTGTCTTCCTTAGATGAATTGAGCAATTCTTTCATGATTTCTGTCATTTTCTTTTTTACCTGAGAGATAATTTATGATCTATTTCCTTCATAGCCTGATGCAGTTGTTTCTTTACTTTAGCTGCTATCATCTCAGAAATTTCAGGTGTGTGATGTCTAACTTCTTCTGTGACCTTGTTTCTTGGACTTGTTTTTGATGGGCTAGAGGTCTGAGATTGCCTTTTGTTCCTTCCTTTTTTCATTTTTGGCAATGATGATAGGTAGGTAGAGTGTGAATCAGCAAGCCTCTCAGGAGAGTGGGAGGGCAGTGTAGACTTATGAAATCTCCTGCTGTTTGGGGCTCAATGTGGTTTTTAGCCCATTAAGGAGAAGGGGGCAAGCTGAAGCTTAAAAATGCTCTAATGATGGTGAGTGCAGGCCAAAGGTGTGCAAGGTTCTCTCCATGGTAGACCAGCACAGGGTTCTGCTCCCCAAGGCTCCTGAAGATTTCTGTTGTAGTCATGTCTCCCTGGCAATGTTTAGGGTGAGAATGGGTGGCTGGACTCTGGCAATGGCTGGGGGAACAGAGCCTCCCCATCAGCCTTTTGGGTGAGGAAAGGTGGCTGGACTCCACTTAAGCTTTTATAAATTAAATAACTTTCATCAAAAATAAATGATAAATGTCAAAGAGACAGTTTTTGTTGTTACTTAAATATTACATATGTATGCAATACTAAAATATCTCATGATACCTACTAATGTGTATAATTTTTATGTTTTTGTATTGATTGAAAAATAAATTTAAGTTTTTACTAAAAGTGGTTGAATAATGGTGGATAATTCAATTTAGTTAGAGGAAAACAAGTCTTGTCAATGTGGCAGCACAGCACTCAGAAGGCTAAGGCAGGAGAATAGCTGTGAGTTCAAGGCCAACTCACAGCCTGTCCCACTATGTAGTGAGACTTTTTTTGTTGTTGTTTTTTTGAACCTGGAATTGAACTCAGGCCCTTGCGCTTGCCAGGGAAGCACTTATTCCACTGAGCCATCTCCCCAGCCCCTGTAGTGAGACCTTGTCTCAAAATGCACACACACACACACACACACACACACACACACACACACACTAAAACCTGCATTAAAATGTAAGGTTCTTAACACATAATGCAGTCTTATTCTTAAAATATATAAAGAAAATAAGTCAAATGTAAAAATAGGTAAGTTTTTCATCATTATAAAACCCCAAACAATATTTGTAACTAAGAAAAACAAATCAGTAAGAATAAAATTTAAGAGACAAATTACAGGCTTGGTCTAATGGACAGATTTAGAAAGTTGCATATTATTCTTTTCCTTTATTTCTCTACTTTAAAACAAAATTTAAATGTGTATGAGCTCTATAAGGCTATGTAAATGCATGGGCTTAACTTTGTCATATTTATGTCTAGGGCCAGCGAGATAGCTCAGCGATCTAAAGGGCATGCTTAGACAAAGTGCAGGAACCATGGTTCGATTCCCAGCACTACATGCCATGCGAGCCCCACCTTGGTTGGGGCACCAACCATTCTGTGCTGCTTTGTGATGGTCTTAATATGTTTTTTATACTAACTTTATTGGAAAGAAGATTTTAAAAATTTCCCTTTTTTTACTGCTCATACTTTTTTTTTTTCTTCAGGACTTTGATTGACAAAATAAATTGAATGTGTTCTTAAGTATCTCATAGTCCTGATTTCTCTGATGCTTTCATTATGCTGTCTTTTAATGTGCTCTTTTATCTCCATATACTCAATAAATAAAATTTAACTGTGTCAAACAGTTAGATTTAATTTCAACTTTGGAGTAAGGAGGTAGGATCTCTAGTTAATGTTGCACTCCAGCTAGATGACACTATACCTGGGTGTCACTCCATTAGTAATTTAGAGCTTGACCCCCCCTTTTTTTTTTGTATTTTTTAGGGAAGGGTCTATAGTGTGTTCAGGGTCACACTACTAGATTGGGCTCATAATGAACCACCTGTTTACAGCCTCCCAAGAGCTGGGATTACAGGTGCACACCACCATGCCCAGTCTCAATTGCAATCTCAGTGCACCCCAGGAGCAGGGTGGAGGGCATGGCAGGCCATGGGATTGAAACCCTGGCCCCTGCACCTGCTTGTAGGAGCTTTAATCTGCTGAGCTATTTGGCTGGCCCTTCCCTTGTGTTTTTGGTAGTTGCCTGATCACTCCACTCTAGTTTCATGTATGATGATCATTGTCCAAATCTGTTATTTCATTAAATTTAGCAAAATGACAATTATTATTTTCAAGGAAAGATTTGTGAAATTTTAACACAGTTTTCTTAAAAAACAAGTATTACTAAATAAATATATATCCAAAAATTTCTATCATATTGACCACCTTTTATCACTATTAAATTTAAATTGAATTTTTGAAAGATAAATATAAAAAAGTCCATGCAGTCCAATTCTATTTCAGTGACACTTAAATATTAAGTGAACAATATTAATGCTCACCTTGCTGGACTTGGGAATGAATGTGACTTACAAACACTCTCCAGGAATGGAACTTGTTTGACATTTTCCCCCCACCCCCTGGTATCAGGGATCAAACTCAGAACCTTGCACTTGTTGGCAGGCGCTTGTGCCACTGAGCTCTTTCCCCAGCCCAAGAGGTTTAATCTTTTATTTGGCAGAACCAGGGATTGAACTCAGGCCCTTGTGCTTGCCAGGCAAGTGCTTATTCTACTGAGCTGTCTCCTCAGCCCCAGGAATGAAACTTGTTCATAAGATGTATGGTCCACACCTCTGCCACAAATATAAAGTATATATTATTTTTAGTCTCCTGCTCATCAGCACTTTTCCTCTTTCTTCTGGATTTTTTGAGCTTTGGTTGAGCACTACTACTATAATCTAACTAGCATACTAGTACAGCTGTAAAAATGTCCAACAGACATGTGAGCTACTTCTTTGATTTGTGCATATCTAAGAATGCTTGTAATGTCCATATGACTTCTTGGTCCTCTTAGAACTCTTGTTGTGCTTTTTGAAAATGTATTTGATTGTTGTAGGGTCTCACTATGCAGCTTGGACTCACAGTGAGCCTCCTGTTTTCAACTTCCCCAGTGCTGAGTTTATAGGAGTACACTACTAGGCCCAGACTCTGTGGCTGCCTCAGCCCACCCTGGCAAAGGATCCAGGGACCCAGGATCAAACCGTGGTCCCTGAGCTTACCTAAACTTGCCTAATCAGGTGCTAGCTCACCAGCCCATCTTGTTTGTTTTTGAACTCAAGTCACCATGCCATGAGGGATTCAGGGAACCACATGAAGAGAACATGTAGAATAGCTCTGGAAAACAGCCCTAACTGAGGTCCTTGTTCAAGTTCAAATTCAGTCTACAGACAAGCGATATCTGTCCCTCCTCCATCATTACTGGACAGCAACCACCTGAGATATCCTAAGATCTGATCCTAGTTGGCTCGAGAAGTGTGAAATAAAATAAATCTCTGAAAATATTCTTTCACATTATTAAATTTCAAAAGCATATATTAATAAAACAATATATACCTAGAATAAGAGTAAATATCATTCTAGATACTTTGAAAAGATAGTAATATGTAGCAAAATGAAGTTATTATTATACTTAATAAGCATGCATGTAAGCAAGCTTCATTTGTAACACAGGTGACATTTAAATTAGCAAGGAAATGACAAATTTTAATAACTGGACCTGGGGACACAAAGCAGTATCCAATAAGAGTATTCTGTATAATTCAGAAGACAATATATATATTTAAAAAATTGGAACCAAAGCTGTTCAGTGAGTAAATGTTGAATGATTAGCATTAGTCTATCATTCCTTTATAAAATTTTCTTTAAACATACTATATTTTACCTGTCAGTTTTAGTTACATGATGTTTCTCTTTAACGTTTGGAAGTGTATAATTATTGCAACATTTTAAATCAAGAAATTAAAACTATTAACACCAAAAATGTTATCATAATCTGTTGTTCTTGTTTGAACCAATAGTATCAGATTGATAATTCAATATGCTCAACATCACAAGAATCTACTCTATGATTTCAGAGTATCATTTTAAAAAGTTAAATGACCAAAAGCTATTTAGCTTTTACGGGTCTACTGATTTAAGTGGAAGCATTAGATTCACCACTGCCCCACCTGCACATGCTAAATCCTTAAAGTGAAGAGAGAATGAAGACATTATTGTCCATTTACCTTCAGATGACTCTCTTTGGGGATATTCCCAGGGTGCCATTCTATTTGACACAAACACATACCAATTTTAGTTGCAGAATATGGGAAGACCAAGCAGAATGCTTATCCACTGGATTCCACTATATATATATATATATATATATATATATATATATATATAATAACTGACCCCAATTTTTCTTCTTTTTGCAAGAATTAGTTTGAGGAGGCTGGGGAGATGGCTCAGTGGAATAAGCGCTTCCCTGGCAAGCGCAAGGGCCTGAGTT
>NDGN011365685.1:0-12066 GCA_002564285.1 Tympanoctomys barrerae | reverse complement strand
TGGCCAAGCAATGGCCATGACTCATCCACATGGCTGACACTGACAAAGGTTCTACAATCTGATTTACAGGGTCTCAGGATCAATCCTGAGGGCATTTCACTGACCTTCTCAGACTCAAAAGCTACAACTTTTGTTGCATAGGTCCTGTTTTACCTTGGTCTTATCCATCCCGTAGAAAAGTATGAAGACGAAATATAGGAAGTAAAACCATGCGTTATGTTGAACTGTGGGGACTCAGGTCAACAATTTCTGACATTTCCAGTTAAACAGAAGACCCAATGCTTTTATGGGCTACTGGACTCTTTTAGAATATTTTTCTGAGTTTACACACTTATAATATTCATATAATGGACCTTAGCAAAAAAAGGGTATACAGATTAATGTCCATTTTGTGTCTGTGTATTCAAAGTAGTTAGGATAGATATATAGTTACATTTTCTTAATGAATATAAATGATACAAATAAAGCAAAACTTACTTGTATTGCTATTTGGCCTATATTTTTGTTTTTTTTAAATATTTTTTTTTTGTGAAACAAATAGCTAAGAGACAGTTTTAAAAGAAATTACTAGCACAGTTTCAATAAGTAATACATTGCAATTTGTTGTCTTTGTGGTTATTCATTGTACATGATATGGACATGATATCATGTCCATGGACACTATTAGAACAAATCTCCATATTCATTGAATTAAGATAATGCAGCTGTATATGTATGCTAATTATTTTGAATATGCATATACCAAATGAGGACCATGTACTTGTATAATCATTCTATAGACTTTTAGATGCAGTCTTTTAAAACCTACAATTTTCATGCTGGATAATCTCCACTCAAACGTATATGCAATGCGATACATGGTTGTAGTGTATTATACTAGTATATACATGGGCCTAATAGCAGTATTTTGACAACTAGATTTTCATCAACAATGATATGAATCAAGTGATGTAGAGAGCAACATATAACATAACAGCCAAATAAAATAAGGAATGACTCAAGAAAGTTAATACATTTTTTCAAGGGAAAACACACACATGTTTAACATCTATATTAAAACTGCTCAGCATCATGAGTTCTCCAGCAAATGCAAATAGGATTTGTCAGCTTGACATGCCTGAGATGCTCCTAACAGACGAGCAACTTCTGAGTGTGTCTGTGGAGGGCTGACACATAGATGAGCACAAGGGAAGGGGCCTCCGCCGTGGGTGGCACACACCAGTACGACTAGCAATTTGGGCAGTATATAAGGGGGAGAAGCAGTGAATGGTTTCTCCGTTTTAGAGGCACCCCAGCCTTCAGCTTTAAGTAGATGTGTCTCTTTCTTTTCTTTTTTTTTTGTGGTACCTGGGGTTGAACTCAGGGCCTTGCAACTGCCAGGCATTTATTCTACTGCGCTATCTCCCTGGCCCTTTAGCTGGATTTTTAATGAAAGTTGGGGAGTAAAGAGCAGGGCCAAAAGAAAAACTTACTTTGGTAGAAGAAAAGGAAACTGTAACAGCTGAGCCCAAAGGAGTTATGATTGAGTCACAGAACCAAAGAGTCTTGGTCAGCTGAGTGTGGAGACAGAGGGATTTCTGCTGCTGCTGCTGCTGCTGCCGCCATCGTCCGTGGGCTTTCCAGGTCATGCAACCTACAAGTAGGAAGCGGGAAAAGAGTGAGCCTGCATGCCAATCTCAGCTCTTCAGGACCAAATGTCGTTTGTTCGGTCCAGGATGGCAGCCCTTGGAGGCACCTGCAAGAACAAAGTGACTGTCTCCAAGCCTGTGTTGACTTCCTAAGCAAGGCGCCCCCAGCCCAGCTGGCCTGGCTTCGGGAGGAGCACGGAGTGTCCACATCTGTGTTGTCCAGCTTTACCCACAGGACTCTCCCCCAGCCACTCCCCATGGGCTCTACCTGGCCCAGAAGGCTCTCAAGGGGCTTTTGAAAGAGAGCGAGAAAGAGCTGAAGAAAGCTCAGAGGCAGGGGGAGCTTTTGGGCTGGCTGGCTTTGGATGGTGGTGGGGAGCACCCTGAGCTGCGCCGCTCAGGGCCACCCCTTCTCAGAGCTGCCCCGATCCTGCCACCAGGGGCCCCGGGGCTTCCCCCTCCTTATCCTCCTCCTCTTCCCCCTTCTCTTCCTCCCCGCCTTCAGGAGGAGGCAGAAGAGCAGGAGAACACCCGCTCCATCTTTCTGGGGGAGATGCAGAATGAGAAGACACTGGATAAGTGCCGGCTCTCATTCTGTGAGGGCTGCATCACTTGGGCACTACAGGTGAAGAAGGCTTGCCCATGTGCAGCCGCTTCTATGGGCAGCTGGTGGGCAACCAGCCCCAGAATGGATGGATGTTGGTCTCCAAGGACGCCACCCTCCTCCTGCCCAGCTACGAGAAGTACGGCACCATTATCATCCAGTATGTCTTCCAGCCCGGTGTCCAGGGAGCTGAACACCAAACCCAGGAGTTCGGTACCCTGGCACCAGAAGGGTGGCCTACCTCCTGGACTCCCCGAGGGCAGCAAGGTGCTGACCCTGCTCCAAAAGGCATTTGACCAGCGTCTCACCTTCACTATTGGCACATACATGACCACAGGGAGATCGAATGTCATCACCTGGAACATCCACCATAAGATGAGCTGCACAGGGAGACCCCAACTGTTAGGATACCCGGACCCACCTACCTGACCCGTGTGCAAGAGAAGCTGAGAGCCAAGGGCATCACAGATGACTGAAGGACACCCCTTTTGCCACCTGGCTGTCCTCCTCTATTAGGACCTAATAGAAGCCTTTGTTGTCTTCCCCTGCCCTCCATACCATATAAGTAGGGGACAGGGAGGGAGTTCAGAGAAGGGTCAATCCTTCCCCTGTCCCCTGTTAGCCAAGTGCTTCAGTGCTCTGTAAGCAGCCCCCTTCTGGCAGGTGCTGGTCTCCAAGCTCCTCTCCCCGTGCCCCTGTACATACTGCCAATTCCTCTGCCCTTCCTTTGATCTTGCTTTATGTACTGTACTTCAGTGACTAAACTGAGAAAGGACCTGGGTGGACAGGATTGTGGCTCTTGAACCCAGGCCCCCAAACACTGCTCCACTATGAACTGATGTGACATCCCCCTCTCCCAGGAGCCAGGTGGTGGTGTGTTCATGAATACAGTTTTCTACCTTAACCTTGTCTTTTCATTCCTGTGTCTCAGTCTCTGTCTTTCTCACTCTTCTCTGCCCCCTATAAGGAGCTCTCCTTATTCTGTTCTAGAATCACTGCCAGATTGTAGCTTTTAATTTAATAAAAATAAAGTAAAATATGCAACAGAAAAGGAGGTATAATTGCTGAGGAGATTAGCACCAATAAAATAAAACAAAGCATTTTGTGCAGGGGCAAGGAGCAACCTGTCTTTATGAGATATAAAAAGCCAGAAAGACCATGTGGACTGAAGGCGGAAGAGTACAGAAGTGTAAACCTTTTATTTGAGAAGAGCCCTCTGGCTTCTTCTCAAGAAAGGCCTTCTAGCAAATTCTTCCTGCTCTATGGAAAGTTGCTCCGAACCTGGCAGCTTTGCTCTCCCCTGTCCTTCTGCCATGGTATTCCTGCCTGTGGGACGGCTGACCATGGACAGAATCCCTTAAAATGATGAGCCCAGTTAAACCTTTCCTCCTCTAATTTGTGGGTGTTAGGTATTGTGTCCCAGTGATGGGAAAGCAGACTAATGCACTTAAGGATGTTTTTTTTTTTTTTTTGATGTTACATTTATGATAACAATGAGGGAAATGAAAATAATGATAAAACAGACAAGCTCATACTACATACTACTAGTTGTATTGAAAATCCACATTTATCATTGTCTTAAATCCTAAAAGAAGTTTTCAATGTAGGTGTTATTTTTCCTATTTTCACAGATAGGAAAATCACCTTTTAGAGATTAAAAATCCTGCATAATTTTTACTTTAACAAATTTTAGAGAATGAAATTTATAAAAATGAAAAGTATTACACATTTCAGTGGAAAGCACTGAGGTCCACATATGACTGGTAGAAAAATATGCCAACTGCTTCCACATAAATCTGATCTAATATACAGATGTAATCAGATACTTCTTAAGAATACTATGTCCCTCTCCGTGTGGTTGGCTGTCTTGTGTATGTATTGACTTCTTGGGTTATTTTTATTACTATCATTTGATTTGCACTTCATTTATAGTAGAACCAACCACCTTCAGATAAAACTGAAAAGTAGTTGAATTAAATCTTTTTATCGGAAGAAATGCTTGTCTTTTTCTCATTCACCTTATTCTTTAAAATAAAATCAGGAGTAACACAAATTAATCATTCCTTTTTGCATGCAAATTAAAATTGCTGTCTTTTGCCTCAAAGTAATATTTCCAAAGTTGATTTGAATTAGATAATGAAAGAAATTTTGCTCTACTAAAAGAAAGCCAGGCATTTTCAAGTAAAGAAAAGACATAGAGGAAGTAAAAAAGTAAAACACTTCACAGGAATTTATGGAATTTATGAATATCTTATTATCAGTGCTGTCCAAATTCTAAGCAAAATTTAGACCTCAACCTGGTGTTATAGATATCTGCATAGTGAAAAACATTTCAATAGTTTTTGAAATGTACAGTATTGGGCAAGCCAAATAGCTCAGTGGATTAAAGCAGGTGCTTAGGCAGAACCAGGGCCTGGGAGTTCGATGCCTGGGGCCTGCCATGCTGGCCCCAGCCCTAGGGCAAGCTGAGAAGACAATTGAGACTGGACCTGGTGGTGCATGCCTGTAATCCCAGCACTTGGGAGGTTATAAACAAAAGGATCACTATGAGTCTGTTCTACTCAGTGAGACCCCGTAGACCCAGTAGACCCTGTCCTAAATACAAAAAAAACCCAAAAAAACAAAAAAACAAAAAAACAGTATTATGTTTAGCAAATCTTTCTTCTTCTAGGTGTTAGACTGCTCGCTAAGTAATTTGAGAGTTCCAAGTTTTTATATAAAAATGAATTATACAACCTGATCACAGCTGTTGAATTTATGTATCTTTACTAAGTTGACTATTTATTATTATTATTGTATTTTAGGGAAGGGTCTACATGGTGTTCAGAGTCTCACTACTATATGGGACTCCTTGTGATGCACATGTTTACAGCCTCCTAAGAGCTGGGATTACAGGCATGCACCACCACGCTCAGTCTCAGTTGCTATTTCAGTGTTCCCCAGGTGCAGGGCCTACACGGCAGGAGTGGGGATTGAACCCGTGGCCCCTGCACCTGCTTGCAGGTGCTTTAATCCACTGAGCTATTTGGCTGGCCCTCTCTATTGAGTTATTGGTAGTTACTGATTAGCTATATCTAAAAAACAAAGTGTCTGTGTGTCTGTCTGTCTGTGTCAATTACATTTCTTTCTTTGCTGGGACAAAATACCCAATACCAAAAGTTAAGGAAATACAGGTTTATTTAGTTACCCATTTGTGGAGACAATTAGACACTAACATGTATATATCTAACTCTATATCTATATCTACATCTATCTATTGATGTATAATATTTTTGATGGTTTCAGTGAACAGAAGATGTTGGTTTGCATTAGTTAGAATGTAATAAGGACAACAGCAAAATCACTAAGTGATGGATCTTGATTTTTCTTGTATATAGTAATTCAAACAGAGCAGTTTAATTTTTATCAGCTTACTTAAGGATCTATGTTCTTTCCTTTGATTGCTCTGTCATCCGCCCAGCTTATTAGGCTTTGCAGAATGATAGAAGGTCTTAGGTAAATGGAAATCTGATGAAGACATATTAAGATGCTAAAACCAGTCCATAAGAGGTATGAGTATAGAGAAAAATTCATATAGCTCCATTATAAGAAGGAGACCAGATATTCCATTCATTCTTGCATCCAGAAATGAAGGGAACCCTCATGTTTTAGTATATTTCTAACAGTCTTTCTTATAGTCTGATCTATTCTAGTTTATCTTATGAAGTTTCATGAGGACATGTAGAGTTTTCCTCTGAAGAGTAAGAATTTTGTGGTCTCCGTATGGACCCTAAAAGTGGAGCAATATCACTATCTTTTCTTCCTCCAGGCTGGGTTTTATGCCTGGCTATGTTGGTTAGAAATTACAACTTTTCCATTACATTAAATTTTGTTCACTCTTAATTTTGTTAATTTACTTGGTATGAAAATGATGGGACTAAAACTGAAACTCTTTTGCAGATTTTGACCTGTATTTTTTGAATCTGTTTCTAGACAAAAGGAATAGATTCTACCTCTACTTTTGCAATGAAAAATAGATTGTATTTTGAAACATTCAGTCTCCCCTGTGAACCAGTTTCAAAAAGCATTGCTTGCCAAGTACTTTTTAATGTATTCTTTTAAAATAATCTAATGCACCAGTTTTACATTAAAATATAGCAAGGAAATAAAACATAAGGACTTTTTCATTACTTACAGAACCCTTCTTCAATTAGGACTTAATATTAGAGATGCTAGAGTTAAAAAGACAAGAAAATGTTGTTCCTTCATGAAAGATAATAATTACTGAATTTTCTGTTATGACCAAACTCATATTTTGATGTAATATGACGTGTTATATGCAATAAGACTCTAGTAGATACAAGAATCTCATTATTATGCTCCTTTACAAGCTGACCTTGCTATTTCTCTAATGGAAATTATTTGTTTTGCTGAAGATTTTACATTGCTGAAACTCAACCATCTCTGGGAAAACTAACTTTTTAAACTTGAATATCATTTATTATTTTGTTCTTTATGAACTTGTTATTGAATGTCCTGAGGCTTTGGTATTAGAAAGCTGGATGCTGGATGGTGGTGAAAGTAGTCCACTGATAAGGAAGGGGACACCAGGATTTTTCTTTATAAGACTGATTACCTGGGAGATTTGCTCTTTGTGGGAGGTCACTTTGAGTTCTAGGTGATTTACAATTTTCTCTGGGGACAAACTGACTTTTGGTGACCTTCTTGCCATATAGTTCATGGTTTGAGGCTTCCTCTTATTCCAGGAATAATAATCCCCTTGGCATTCTCTACAAAAAGGGCTGAGCTGTTCTCATTTGTAGCAAATCACCTGAGCATTTTGGCAGTCCTGAGGTGGGGGGTTGGTTCCCCAAAAGGACAGTCATGAGGGCTTCCACCCTTTCCTTATCTATTTTATAATTTTCTTCAGCTTCCACCTGATCTCTGTGTTGGAAGCCAAAGTGGCTGTGGTAAGATTTTCAAGGTTGCTATCTGGTCCCACTGTGGATTTTCTTATAAAATACATCAAACAGAACAATAATAATGTAATTTGTACTTTCTGCAGGTAGGCATTTTTCACTGCCTTCTAGAGGGTAGCTGAGGCAGGTGTGGATGCAATAGGACATATGGTGCCCTTTCAGGGTCTGGAAGTCAAAGATGACCCAGGTTTTAAGGATAAATTTCAAAAGGGTGATTAGAGCTGAGATCAATATTCCCTTTTTATTTTTTATTTTTTTAGTACAGGGTCTACAGGGTCTCATTACACAGATGGACTCCTAGTGATCTTCCTGTTTTCAGGCTCCCAAGTGCTAGGATTACAGGTGTGTCCACCACGCCCAGTCTCAATCCAGTCGCTGTCTCAGTGCTTCTGGGGGTGGGCTGGCACAGATACTGGGAATCAAACCCCACCCCGGTCCCTCTATCTGCCTAAGCAGGCACTGAGTTTAATCTGCTGAGTTATCTGGCCGACCCCTAAGGTTGTTTCTCTCACAAAAAGTGTCTCTTGTTTTTCCAATTGAAGTACTCTTTGGACTTGATGTCTCTTGGGCACATGTGAGGCTCTAGTTGTTAGTGACCACAAACTGATCAAGCCTTGGCAAGGCGACTGGACTAGTTGCTTGGACCAGCATGTTCTTTGCTTTTTGTCTGTGAAGCCCTTTGTTTGTGACCAGAATGTGGACTTTCTTCACCCAAAGGAACTAAAATGCCTCTGTAAGGAAAATTGAAGATCAACTGTAAGACCCTCTGTTATGATCCAAAGTTCAATCACGGTTAAAGTGGGGTAGGATCCAGGCAGCCGCAAAGCTGGGCAAAGCAGACAGGTACCGTACTTATGGCAGAGATTATATTCCAGATACCCCCGTATAAGGGAAAATCAACGTTGCATTTGTTTTAGTATTTATATATTTTAAGGCTTTATAAATCCCTCCCACACTCTTATAAACTTTTCTCACACTTTTGAAATTACTTCTGTTTTTGATGATTTTTTAAATTTATAAACCTACGGAATTTTAACATAAACATACTGCATGGTACTGCAAAATCCTGCTAATGATTTCACCGATAATGAAAAATCGGTGATAAAAAATTTAGATTAGGGCTGGCCAAATAGCTCAGCGGATTAAAGCGTCTGCAAGCAGTCGCAGGGCCTGAGGGTTCGATCCCTGGGCATGTTCTGCTGGCCCTGCCCCCGAGGTGCGCTGAGATGGCAATTGAGACTGGGCACGATGGAGCGAGCATGTAGTCCCAGCTTTTAGGAGGCTGTAAACAGGCAGATCACTATGAGTCTGATCTAGTAGTAAGACCCTAAACACCCTGTAAACTCTTCCCCAAAACACAAGAATAAATAAATTTTTAAAACCCACAAAAATAAATAAAATAAAAATAGTAAAAATAGATTAATATTTTCTGAAAACCTGCAAAACAATGAGTCCGCCAAAGTTGAATTGCAAAGTAGTGAGGGACTACTGAAAGAATTCAGCAAGGATTTCACTGAGACCTAGGTGGTCATGTGTCTGTTAGGCTACCAGCAGGCATATGTTTCTTTACCTTCTATCTGAAAAACAGAAAGTCCTCCGCGCAGTAACGGGAGTCATGATAAAGTTGATTTATTCCCTCTTTCCCGTGGTGAATTAAAAAAGCATTTCATCCGAGGACTGCTGGCCCTACAGAGTCAAGAGTGTCAGGAGCAGGGATCACTCCCTTGTCAGCAAAAGCATCTACCTGGAAAGAGAAACTGAGTGAGAGGCTGGGCTAATGGCTTTTAATTGGTCAAAGGCAGGGCCAGACTGGGCGTGGTGGTGTGTGCCTATAATCCTAGTGCTTGGGAGGTTGAAAACAGGAGAATCCACTAGGAGTCTGATCTCTGGAGTAAGACCCTGTACTAAATGCAGTAAAAAATTAATTGGTTAAAAAGGGGGTTCAATACTGTTTTGAGCAGAAAGCTGCAAAGAGTGTAGGAAAATACAGACTTTATTACTTGCTTTCAGAATCCTGGAGGACCCACGAATGCTACCTGAACACCAGAGTTCTGCCCAACGTTGATGAAGAGTGAAGTCATGGACAAAGGGTAGAGTGCAAACAAGTTATTTTAGAGGAAACAAGGGTAAAAAAAAAAAAAAAAAAAAAAAAAAGGAAGAAAAAGAAAGAAAGAAAAGGAAGGCAACAGAGAGATAAAAGAAATCAAAGGCTATAAAGATCAGAAACCAAAGCAATCAAAGATTCCTCTTTTTACCTAGGAGCAATTTTTGAATACAATGCTCAATGCTTTGACTATCGTTTTTAAAAATGATTTTAAAGAAAGTTTGTACCATCATGTAAGCGACATAATCTGTACCTGGTAGGAGACCACGTAATTTTAGGGCCCAACCCATGCAGTGCTCACAGAGGGCCCATACAGGGTCCATGCACCCTTGAACCAGCGCACCCTTCTGGGCATTTCCTGGGGTGGTCTCAGGCAATTCAAGGGGACCTGGAAAATAGTTTTGTAAGGTCTGTGGAGGGTTATGGCTCAGTCAACTATTTGGAATTTCAAATTGCATTTTGGGGCTACTGTGTTTGCTACCTAAGAGAATCCTAGCTCCTGCCTCACTAACTTCTCTTACATTAGAGCACAGAATTCAGGGGTGATTAATCACATGGCAACAAGTAACTAGGACATGCTGTTGCCAGTAATAAATGAGTTAAGTATATAAAACTCTTAGTTTTAGACAAGATATCATGTCTGCACCTTGTCCTCTGAATAACTACTACCAAGACAACAATATGCAATGTATCAATTATTATAACCATCCTACTAACCTGTTTTAAAACTGCTTCATTGCTATTTTATCTTCTTTCTTACTAAAATGAATAAAAAAAGAATAAAATTAAAAACCTCTTAGTAAGCGCTTCTTCCTTCCATGATATTATTATACTACATTAACAATCACAAACCTTGCATCCCTGGATTGTGCATGTGTGAGTATTTATTTATTTATTTATTATTTTAGGGAAGGGTCTACTACGGGATGTTCAGGGTCTCACTACTAGATCAGACTTTTAGTGATCTGCCTGTTAACAGCCTTGGAAAAGCTGGGATTATAAGTGCACACCACCATGCACAGTCTCAATTTCTGTCTCAGCATGCCCTGATAGTTGGGCCAGCACAGCAGGCCCAGGGATTGAATCCTTGGCCCCTGTGCCTGCTTGCAGGTGCTTTCATCTGCTGAGCTATTTGACCAGCCCTCATGTGTCATTTGTATGTACTGAAAAAATGCCCTTAAAACAAAATCAGTAGTATGATTCACCTTCATATAAAATAAGCTTTAAATCTACAAAGTTTTGTCTTTCTCTGAATAAGTATCATAAGCTTTTTTACTAGTTATCTTTTATCACTTAGGCTCCACCTCATGTCACTACTTCCATTGGTTTCTGTCTCCAGGATTTGTTAATGAAACCTACATCCTTATCTTCTTTCCAATTTATTTTTGAATTTCAGATATGATCATCCAAATGGCCACTGAGTCTCCAACAAAATATCATACAGACACCTCCAGATCAATGTGGCAATAATAAAAACAGTGCTCATCAAATTTTTATACTTTCCCCTCAGATTTCCTTTTTTTCTTGTTCACTGTCCATAGCTGCTTAAGGCAAAACCTGAATTCTAAGCAAAAAAAGATAACATTGATTATATGTTTAGTAAAAAGAAAAAAATAGAAATAGGAAATTTTAAGACCTTTGTACTATAGCTTATGATGATGCCAGGATAGAGTGTTTATGAAGCATAACAATAGTTTAGCAACTCTTGAGACTGTTGACTTTTTTTTTCTTTCCCTGCCTGAGTTTATAGAAACTGTGGCTGTGTTTATTCCCATTAAATTTTATTCTGAAGAGCATCAAACATCTGTATGCATTTAAGTTACATGGATATTTTTTGAATACACTGGAACTCTTGAAAATACCAGCATAATAGGATGACTTTTTATAGTTAGCACATAGTATCATTGTTTTGTTCAGAGCATTGCCAAGAGCAGTATTTTATTACATACTAGCTGTTTTTTTTTTTTTCCAGTTCCATATGAATGTTCAAAATCTTGGCACTTTAGATCAGATTTTATCAGACACGCTACTGAATTATATTCTAATTCATATAATTTAAATTTTAACAGTTTTCTTTTCTTTCCTTTCCTTTGTTTTTTTTTTTTTTTCTGAGGCAGGGTCTCATTGTACAGTTCCAGCTGAGCTTGAACTCAGTGTGTGCCTCAGGCTAGCCTTGAACTCCTGGTGATCCTCTGCCCAGTGTCAGTCCTGGGATTGCAGGTATGCCCACCATGTCCTGCAACTTTTTTGGTAAGTTTTGATGCTCTGATTTTTAATCTGTGGTAACAGCTCTTGAAAACCTTCTAAAATTTAAATCTAGGAAGACTTTTTCCATTGAGATCAATATATAAACTAAAATACTTAAGCTCTGAACAATAATAGCTTACAGGACATTTATACTGTGTGTGTGTGTGTGTGTGTGTGTGTGTGTGTGTGTGTGTATGAGAGACGGGAGGTGTTACCCAAGGCCCAGGGTACAGGGATAGGCAAACACTCTGCTGTGGCATTGCATTAGATCTCCAGATCTTTTGTTGATCTCAGGTCAACAATTTCTTTTTTTTTTTTTTTTTTTTTTTTTGTCATCAAGCTCTTTCTATAATTCATTTCTTTTCAATTATTATTTTTGAATCTTTTTTCCCCATAATTTTATTGATAAACAAATAGCAATGAGACAGTTGCAAACCAAATTGATAGGACAATTTCAATAACTAACACATTGCATACATTCTTCCTAGTGGTTAATTGTTGTACAAGATGCAGACTTGATATCCT
>NDGN011365683.1:0-36373 GCA_002564285.1 Tympanoctomys barrerae | reverse complement strand
GCTGAGTGTACGAGCACTCCTGCAGGAGCTCTGTATAATGCAGGTCCTGAGCCCTGGGCTCAAGGGACTGAGTGATTCTGTAGTAGAAAGGACCTGGGGAGGGGCATATCAGGTCAAAGTCCCCAGCCAGAGCTGTAGGCTCACGCCGCCCCAGAGAGTCCCAGGACCTGAGCGCATTGTACCTGCTGCAGTGTTGGAAACTACACATAGGAATCCCCTGTGGAGCATTTAACACTTCTGTTCTCAGGCTGTGCCACAGGTGGGTTGCATCAGATCTCAGGGGCTTGAGGCAAGGCCTGAGCACGGCTCCAGATCCACCGGGCATAGCAGGGTAGAGCCCAAGTTTGGGACGTTGCCTTCTGGAAGAGGTATGTGCTGCATGTGAGCGGCAGGTCTAGGCTGCTGCAGGTAGTAAACATGCCTGTCTCACCCACTGCCCTCCTCTGCAGCCCTCAGTGCCCCCTGGGCTGTGAAGTGCTTGCAGGGGTGAGGGGCAGGTCTCATCTTGCTCCTGGTCATTATGGGCATGAGGACAGCGCACACTGTCTTTTTCGCTGAGTTGGAAAGATTCTCCAGGTTTGCATACCTCCGGGTCTAGCCCTGCACTCAGCCTGTGTGCTTGTCCCTGCTGGGGAACTCTCATTGTTCCAGGGTGTTCTTGCTTCCTGGTTCATGCTTTGGTTGTACATGGCAACAAAACTCTCTGAAACCACACAGAAGTTGGATGCTGCTGTCTGCTTTCGCTTTACTCCCATCCACGCATCTGCAGAATTAACATTCTTTTTTGAAAAATTAGCTACAACAGCAGTTGTATGAAAATTTACCAGAAGCAATGTTTGTGTCTTCCCCCATTTTCAGTGTCAACACCTTTAGGACTGTGGTCCTCAGAACTTCTCTCCTGCCGTGGGTAGGAAGCAGTCCCTCTCGGCCCACTCCTTGCCCTTGCAGCAGGCAGGCCTGGCCTTCCTCTCCAGAGGGTCAGTTGCCAGCCTCCAAATGACTCATCTTCCCAGCTGTGGCTGAGGGCCGAGAAGAGGCATCCCAGCGGGCAGTCCCCTCAGCATCCAGGCCAGGCAGCAGCCTCAGGCTTTTGCTGTGTTGGAGCACATGGCCGGGTGGGGACAGGGGGTCCACAAGATGGTGTTGTTACTCTCCTGAGCTCCTAAAAGGTGTATTTATGTGAGTTTTTTACTCAGCAAACCGAGAACTCGGGCCTTTTCTTGTTCTTTTCCAAATTCTTTTCCATGCATCAGCTTTTGTCAAAGCAAAATGGTACCATTTGATCATATAAATGTGTCCCTCTGGTGCTCATCATTGCTTCTTCTTTAGACCCTCTGTTCTCATGTGAGCCCCTGGGCCCTTCTTCCCCTCCAAAAATGTGTCTCCCACATTTCTTCCTGCCTCAGCTGTTGGCAGGCGCCACCCTCTGCTATTTGTAGAGAAGTCAGAGCTATGAATTTCTTACAGAAGACTTAGCCCCGCCGCCCCAAAAGGGTCTGCCCAGGAGGTGGAGCAGCCTGGGCCAGCCAAAGTGGCAGATGGTAGTGTTTCTAAACTCTGGTAGGACATGTTTCCTACATTCTGGGTGACAGTTTTTCTTTTGGTTGCTTTTATTTTAGTGTTTGGATTCAGTGCAGCAACACTGGATATAGCCAAGAATGGTCGAACCATCTATAGAAGTTGCGGGTGGGGGATGCTGGGTGTGCTGGGAAGTGAGTGGAGAACACTTGCCGCAAGTACAGTGTAGGCAAAAATGTTTCTAATGGACTTCTAGAAAGGTCTCTCTCAAATCACACCTCCAGGGAGTCATAAGGAGCTTCAGAATTCTCTCACGTCCTCTTTTTGAGAGAGGAGTAGAGGTATCCACTGACTCATCCCAGGTCCCAGAAGTAAGTATGGAGTGAGTCAGAACCATACGCAGACTGCCTGCTGCCTGCTCATACCGAGAAGCGGGGAGGAGATCAAGGCAAAGGTTCATGGCCAACTACTCCCCAACAACAGGGCAGGGGGCTATGCCCTCTCAGTGCTAAAGCAAAGGCCCTAACGCTTCCTCTGAGTGAGGTTCTCTTGTGCTCTGTGCATCCATTCTTCTGGTAGCCTTTAAAAGACAAGAGCCCAAGTGCCACCTGATTCTGTTGGTGGGGCTGGGGTCAGGACATGGTGTGTTGCGGAAGCTCCTCTAGGCAGCTTGGGACGCACTGCTCTGAGTAGGGCCATCTGCCGTGCTCTCTCAGGGGCCTGGTCACAAAATGAGACCTTGTGCTGTTCTCAGGTGGTGTTGCGACATTCCTCAAGGTAGAGGGGGTGACCACCCGCCTGATGTACACTGCAGCTTGGTTTTTCCAAAATTGTGGATGCCTTTAAACCAAAGGTCCTCGACCCACGCTGTGTGCTGGGACACTTCTAAAGCTTTCATTTCCCAAGCTGCAGCAAAGACCAAGTCAGCCAGGACCCCTAGGGCTGGGACACCAGAGTCAGAATCTGTAAACCTCGCAGCTGGTTCCACGGAGCTGAGTAACTAGCCCTGGCACCCTCCGCCGGATCAGCCATGGCCCAGGGGGCATTGCAGTTTGCCATCCCCAGAACAGTGGAAATGGGGAAGAGGCTGCTCGGCTTGGAGACGGCATTGCTTTCAGCTGTGCATGACCCAGCGCTGTGAGCTGGCCCCAAGTCCTGACTGTCATTAGCTGGTGCTCAATGAGCACCTTCTATGAGGCAGACTCTGAGCTGGATCCTAACTGGGTCATGACTGAGTCCCTGCCCTAGAAGAGTTTGTCACCTTGCAAGAGAAGTAAGATACGTGTATTAAAATAACTATGCTTAGGTAAGGCAGAAATCGCTAAGTGCCACAGAAGCAATAAAAGTAGGTATTGTGTCATATAATTCTTAATAAAGAAAAAAGCCCCCAACTTTGTAGACTTCTGATTTGCAGTAAAGGATCACAGTCCCCCAAATCCAGGAAAGTGGGGTGCTGCCATCCTTCACTTAGACATGTCTCTGAGCAGAGTGGCTCCCAGCTCCAACTCCCTGAGGACTTGGGTTTGTTGTCATCTTACACAGGGCCTGCAGGCGCACAAGGCCTGCAGGAAGGCACTGTGGAGGTCACCATGCCGTCCTCCCTGGAGCAGAGAGAAGCTTCTCAGGACACAGAGAAGTGAAGCTTCCAGCCCAGTCACAGAAAGCAGGGGGAAGCCAGGGCTGGAAGCCAGGCTTTGATGCCCAGCCCTATGACCCGTGTGTCGTCCAACTTGAAGAATGGAGGCACTCCCAACTAGCAAGGGCAGGTCTTTATGTCTGACCCCATTAGTCAAGGACAGCTCCTCCAAGACACAGTACCTGGCCTGCCCTGGATCCCACCATTAACACCTTGTGTTTTGGGGGGCATCCTCTGTGTGCCCCCAAACAGGAGGAACCTGTTACCTTCCTATGTTCCCATCTATGCAGCCAGAGCTCTCAGGCCCTCTGAGAATTGAGTCGCAAGCAGACCATTGTCCTCCTTTCTGCCAGATTTTCTGCTAACATCAGGAGTTCAGGCTGAGGCAGTTGTCCTTGTTAAAATTAAAACACACATTCGCATACCAAGGTGTGGAACTGTGGCTCCACTGAAATGTTATCAGAAGTGGGGACCTTGTAAAGGATTGCAGACTCCTGATATTATCAGTAAGGAAATCGGGACCCTCTGTGCTTATGACTATCTGACCAGGGCTTCTTCCCCCAGGGGGACAGTCCTGTCACAGAGAGGGGCTAGTAGCTGGACAGAAACTCGATAAGCCTCAGAGTAGTGACACATAAACTGACTTGCTGCCGAGCATTTGTCTAAGCATGTAGCACATGCCAATCTTGCCCCAGTGTGGTCCTCAGTTTTACAGAGAGGTGCATCAAGTCACAGAGAGGGTAAGAAAGTAGCCCGAGATCATACAGGCCCTGCAGGGCTTGAACCTGCACTGGCTCCTCCCAGTCTGTGTGCTCAAGAAGCTAAGCTGCCCGGATGTCCCCTTTAAGGGTTGGCTGAGGAAGGTGTATAGAGGAAGGAGCCCCCTCCGTTCCCACGAGCACTCTGATGGTCCCCCCACCTCCTGCTCCAGGAAATGGGGTGCTGTGGTGGCCCCTGGATGTGGACACTCCCATTAATGGAGCTCCACTGCAGCTGTGTTCAGGCCTCACAAGAAGCCTTGAGCCCCGCCAAGACCCCCTCTGAGTCCCCTCAGGCTTTCTCTCACCACCCACTGCCACCAAGTCCTCTCCCTGCCAACCCAGACCATGCCAGCTTCCCAAGAAGGTGCCTTCTCTGTTCCCAGGGAGAAAGGCTGGAAGCAGGGCTTCTCTTCAAGGACAGGTGGCCCTGTAGAGTTCCAGTCACACGGATCCTCCTGGAGGCGAGCTGTGTCTCTGTCATCACTGTTTGAGGCTCACGTCCCTGGTGGCTTTGTTGCTGCCTGTGGCACCACACCCATACACACAGACCCTGCACACAACACTCGTACACCAAGCATACCACCCACTTACACGAAACACACACCCAGCACCCAGCCCCAACACACACACACAACGTGTGCACAACTCCCCCAACACGAACACTGGTTCCTTCCAGACCTCACTGGTGCCTGTGCTGTGCCCATCCTCCACACAGCCACCTGCAGGTCACATGGAGAACAGTGAGTGAGGAGTGACCAGTGAGGCTTGATGGCCTAGCAAGACAGGAAGGCAGGTCCCGGGAGCAAGTTGGTAGAGGGTGCTAGCACCGGTAGCAGACTTGAGAAGCCTCCTCTCCTGCAGACTCCCAGTGGAGCAGCAGGAGACAGCTGTGGCCCCTGCTGCTGCGCAGGCTGAGGGGGTGGCTCCTCCTGCAGCCACCTCTGGTCACACCCATCCCTAGGCACCCAGCAGGTGCAGCCAGGGGAAAATTCCAGCCCTTAGCAGCATCTGCTACTGGCCTTTATCTGAGACTAATGGCTTTCCTTTCTTGGATAAGGTTTTTATTCTTCCACTTTCTCTCAGACTTTCTGTCCAGAATGGACTCAACTCTGGAAAACAGACCTTTTGTTAGCAAGTCTTCTTATTGAGCACACTCCCCTCCCTCAGCCACCACCTTTTCATGCTTCCAAGGAAACCTTCTGTGTCAAGTCCATGGTAAGAGAGCGCAAAAGAACACCTTGACCTTCCTCCTCTCCTCCACCCGCCTCCTCCTCCCCCAGCGTCCCCTGCGCCCCACTGTGTGCCTACAGCAGGAGCCTGGGTAGACGGAGGTTGGGGAAGGGAGAAATAACTTGACTTCTTCCTTGTTTTCCTTCAGCGGTCTCTACCAGCATCAGAAATCTAGATCCTGCCTGGAAGACCTGGGGCGCTCTAGGATGGGACCCCTCTAGGTTCATGGCGGCCCTTGGGCAGGGAGTGGCCTTCAGGCCTAGGAACACAGTCTTCATGAGAGCTGGGAGACCCATTCCCAGCCTGGGACAACTGTATACATTTATTTCATCTGGATCTTTCTTTTTCCCCCTTCAACAGCCCTATTACCATATTTAAATGCAAGTATGTCTCTTTTCATTGGCATTTTCAGTAGCTTAGCCAGACCTTCTTAGAGTAGACTGTTCCTTTTGAACTCCTTTCCCCTCAGTAGTACTGTGTAGCTAGGACAGTAGTCTTAGAGTTTAGTGGGCTTCTAGTTCGCTCTGTGTGGAGGATGTGTCTCTTTCCTTTCTTTCCTCCTCTGCCCCCTACCCTTCACAATGCATGTCTTCCTCCTCTTGCCCCACGACAGCCCTGATCAGGGGCTAAACTGCAGCAGCTCTGGTAGGGGCTGTTCGCTGAGGTCGCAGCTGGCTTCGGGCACATCATTAAACAACACAGCCACGGGAAGCAGGTCTCAGGATCAGGCCTCCGAGCACTTGACAGCAGAGGACGTTTGTTATTTTATGTGTGTGCAGGGAATCTATGTAGGTCTATGCATGTTTGCCCAGGGGAGAAGCCCAGAGGAGGGGTGTTGGCCCACCTCTTCCTCCACCGGGACGTTCTGCAGCCACGCACCTTGGCCCTCTGACTTGATCCCCATCTGACACAGCCTGGCTGCTTTTAGCTAGCACAAGCCAGGGCTCCAGAGACCCCATTAGGAGAGCCTCTTGTGTTGGCTTCATCAGACTGTGGCACTCAGGCAGAGAAGCCGTATCTGAGTCTCTTAATTGCCCCAGGAGATGGAAACACTAAAAAAAGATCAAATAGAGCCATAGTAGAGCCCCCCAGCCCTCCCACAGCTGTCTCCATGTATACGTAGTCCTCTAGGATCCCCCAGATGCTTCTCCCTCCAGCCTGGGGCTGTGATGCTGCTGACAGAACATCTTGACAAGTAGAACATTAGGACCACCTAGTGAAACATTCTCCTAGCCTGGGTGCCCATTCTGCCAGAGGCCGTCCCAAGTGCCTTCTGTCTCTGGTGGAGCTGCACCTGGGACTCCCGTGGGGAGCAGCAGACCTGCCCAGCCGGTCATGGCCTGCTCTGGAAGTGCCCTGGGGGCCCAGCAGCACTGCATCTCCCGCCTCTGCAGTTGTTGAATGCCTTCTACTGCCAGCTCCCAGGGCAAACCCATGTGTGAGAATTACACACGCCTCAAGATTCTCTGTCTTCTAGAAGCCCAAGAGCCGATGACCTGTACCTCCCTGCCCCCGACTGCCCCATGAACCCCCTCCCCAGGCCTGTCTTCTGTGGGAGGGAGGAACAGTGCCGGGAGAGGCCTGCCCAGGGCTCTGCCAGCCCCTCCTGACTACAGCCCCTCCCGCCCTCTCTCTAGGCTTCCCAGCAGCAGCTTATGGACCAGTGGCGGCGGCAGCAGTGGCGGCGGCACGAGGATCAGGTAGGAAGGTGTGCGGGACAGGCGGGTCCCAGGCATGCCCCAGTGTGCAGGGGAAGGTAAAGGCCCTGTCGGATCTGTGTGGCTGTGTCTGTCCAACACTCCTCTCACCATGGCCCTGGGGAGGTGGTAGGGCCAGGGAGGTATGGATGAAGCCCAGTCACCCAGGACAGCTCCCCCAGGGGTCAGTCCCAGTTTGGCTGCAAATGAAAGGTAGACTGTGCTACTCCCAGGACAAAGGGAAACCAGAGTTCCCTTTTGACTTTGGACCCTCCCTTCTCCTGAGGCCTGGCTTCCAGGCACCTATGGTCACTCTCCTCCTTGGCTTTTGTGAGTTCAACAAGCCTCTTTCCATTGAGGGACACAACTGGCCTCCAGGCCCCTGCAACACCTGGCAGGTGGGCCTGCTGAACTCCCAGAACCCCAGAAGGCCTGGTGCAGAACAAGCCCTTGAGCCCAGGGAAGGAGGGAAGCTGAGGTTTCCTGGCGTTCCTACTGCCTGTCTCAGCCATTCTTAGCCAGGTGGGCTCCAGCCACCAAGGGTACAGTGCCTTGTCTTTCATGAGGTTCCCCCAGTCCTTCCCTCTCCAGATCCAGCCTTTCAAGAGGTCTGGAGCTGCCCGAGTGACCCAGGCCCCCTTCCCCGTTAGTGTTGGGATGCACCCCTCAAATATCTTTGGCCTTCCTGGGCACTAGGCCTCAGCCCCACACTGGGCTCCCCGGGGACCCCTGTTCCCTGTGCCTTTCACTCCCTGCTCCTGCCAAAATTGAGTAGCCAAGGTTTACAGCTCTCTCCACAACCCCACACCCAGGGGCAGTGTGCTGGAGCACCCAGGAAGTGCTTTCACTCCCTGTTACAGGGCTCTGGGGAGGAGGGAGGGTGGGACGGGGCAGGAGTGCTGGTGAGGGTATCAGGAAAGGCCACATTAATAGCCCAGAGGACAAAGACCAAAGACCCATGCCCTCAGCACTGTGAGGCCCATTAGAAAACGTCAGTAAAACTCCGTTCCATGCAAACTGGCACTGCCTCGGAGCTACAAAGGATCCACTTCCCAGAACCATCGCTGGGGTTTTGTTTGGAGGGGCCTGCAGATTCTCGGGGCTACTGAGGGGCAGTTTGCCAGATAGCTGATGAGTGGCAAATGGCAGGCAGGCCCAGGGGGCTGGGCATCATCTGCCCTAGCCGGTTGCCTAAGGCCCCACCTGCCCTCTGGCCAGTGTCCCTTGGTCCCCTACCCTGGGCCCTGGGGGCAGGGTGCACAGCTGAATCGTGTGACCCTGTTCTGCTTGGTTTTTGTTTTTGTTTTTGTTTTTTTAACTTGAGTGCTTTTTGTTATTNAAAAAAAAAAAAAAGCCTCAATCTTACCTGTACCTGGGATGGGGATAGATAAAAAGAACAATCTGGAGATTTTCAAGTGTTGTTGGTTGTTGTTTTCTCCGTTCAGTTTTTCTTTTTATAATTTGAATTATGAAACTAAACTTTAACCTGAAATTAACCCTGCCTCTCTCCCCACCCCACCCCATTCTCCTTGACTTCATGGCAAGTTTAAAGGGCAGCATGGGGTTCTTTGCGAGTCTGAGAGCGGTCTCCCCACAATCTGTGCCCCCTCCTGCCACCCTAACCCTCTCACAGACCCCCCCAGAGCCAGGCGGGAACCCCACCCACCCTCTAACTCCTAACCCTCAAGGTCATCTCCAACCACACATTGTTTTTCCAGGGTCAGTGGTGTTTTATTTGTAGCCATTTCCATTGGGAGCGACATCTCCCACAGGCCATTCGAGATCCTCATGCTCATCTCCGCACTGTTAGTGAATCGTATTCAGGAGTGTTCTCCCAGCCCTTCACCCGCCCCCTTCCAGCCTGCATAGTGCAAAGAGTAAATCCTCAACTTGAGGTGCCCACCCCCCAGGTGAGGCTCACCCCAGCAAGCTGTGGGGAAGCCCCCCACCCAGCACTGCCCGAGGGTCCTGGGCTTGGGCTGTGCCCCTGAACCACGCCTGCCATAGTTAGAAGATGGCCTGGCCTGCTTATGTGTAGGCAGGGTTACAGAGGTGGGGCCAGATGGTCTCGGCCTCTCCTTCAGTACACTTTGATTGGTAGGAGGTTCGTCCCTTTCTTCCCTCTAGAAAATGACTGGGACTCCAAGGCTGGCAGGTTGGTCTATTATTTATCTTTGAATGGCCCATTATTGGCAGAAGCTTTTTGCAATGATCCCAGCAGGGCTGTCTAGACTCTGGGCTGTGTGTACCAGTCCAGGCCCTCGAAGGGCTCATGGAGGCTGATGACCCAGTTCTACCTATATGAGTTCCTGCAACTTTGCCCCACACAGCCCAGCTCCTCCCCGGGGGGTCAGGGGTGCTCATTCAGCCTTCTGAACAAGTGGCCTGGCTAGGAGAGGTAGTCACAACTCAGTTCCTGTTCAGGGAGAACCCATCAAATACTGACCTGGAGCCTGGCACCTAGCAGGTGACTCCAGCTGGTAGATGTGGCCTCTGCTCCCCAGGGGCTCTCGGGCTTGGTTTAGGAGTCAGGCATCCTTTGGGAAGCCCTTTTTTTGTCCTTTATTTTTGTCTAGCACCATTTTGGTTTTGCCCACCCTCCTTCCATTATGATTTGCTGGGAGCAGTTCCAGAGTAGGAAGTACCACGGAGCGCTGCGGGGGTGGGAGGCAGCTTCACTTGGGCTCAGGATGGAAGCTCGCATCTGTCAGGGCTTTGGCTTCAGGGGAGGAGGTCTGAGGGGGGATTGAGCTCTGCCCCCAGCTCAGCCCCCTCCTTTGGGCCAGCCTATCCACCCTTTCCCAATCTCCCCAGGAACTGAGGCAAGCAGGGCTCAAGGGTCTCCCAGATGAGGTCCCTGCCGACTCCTAGATAACTTCACTATCAGTGGTCACTTTTCTTTTATCTTCACCTGGTAGTTTGAAATGTCATCTTTTCTTGTGCTCAGTCAAGAGTTTGTTTGTTTATTTTGATCGTGTTCATTCAGTTCCAGTGGCCCCCTCATGTCCTCCCCAAACCTAAGTCCAGTTTGGCAAATGACTCCCTCCAATGAGAGGGCAGTGGTTCAGATTTTTCGGGGCTACCTTATTTCCGGGTGACATTATGGGTGGGTCCTCGGATCACTCTTAGAATTGCTGAGCCCCCTGGCGTGCCCCCACCCTTCTCCAGCCCATCTCCGGCCCCCGCCAGGACCCCTTACTGTACTTTATACTTGCCAGCTTTATTCCAGTCTAGTTACATGAGCTCCTGATGGTGGTGGTGAGTGTGAGCAGTCATGTTTCTGTTGTCTTTTCTCTTGCTTGGTTGGGGCTGCGGTGAGAGAGTGTCTCTGAGGCATACTTTCCCGCCTCTCTTACACTAGGATCTGCACACCTCCTCTCAAACACTCTTCTGAGCACGCTCAGCGGGAAGGTTTGTCCACACCTATTAATCCTCTCTCGGTGTCCAGCTTCCTGTTAGTACCAGCTGGTTTGCATGTTTTTGCTTGTTCAGATGAAACAGTTCAAGAAACAAACTCATATCCAACTCTCAAGAAATGTCTTTTTTTGTACACTTTCGTTTTCGATTTTTTTTTATTAGTTACAACTCCAAAACACCTGTTGTCCAGTAAAACATTTCACACCTCCCTGCCTGTTCTTAGATTGTATGTATCTGTGGGACTGAACTAAATGCATGCCCTGTAGTAGATGTACTGGTAGCTGTAGCTGTAGTTGTAGAACATGCATTGTTGAGTTGATATTACAGGGTCTCCAAGGGCTCGGCACAGCACAGCCATTCGAAGGATAGCATGGGGACCAGGCAGAGAAGGGGCTCCATATTTTCAATGTTGCCAAGGGACTTGGATCCATGTTCTCGCCATCAGCCACCACCACCTCCCCTCACACTCCTCACTCCCCCAGTCCAGAACTGGGTCACCACCCTCAGCTCTAGCCTTCCCGACTGAGATCTCTGTTGAGAGTATCCAACTTTAGTGAAAGCATGGAACCAGGGCTGGAAGGAATGTTACAGTTCTTCCCTGTTCTTATCTTCTCATGCTGTTCCTGAACAGAGCAGCGGATCTTTTCTTACTTCTTGAGGCCTACCAGCCAGGATCCTCAAAGTCCCTGTCCTCCTCCAGTGCTTTGGCAGCTCACACGCAGCCCTTCAGGGACATAGGTCTGTGGAGAAGCCATTCTGTATGGCCTGCTCTTTGGGGTAGAGGGAAGTGGGCATGGGAAGGAGAGGGTGGCTTCAGACCCTACAGACCTTGACCCTGGAGGATGTTGGCCTTGGTCCTTATGGTGGGTGGAGGTAAAAGTATCCAGGGGGTAAGTGATGACATCCTGGGGTGGAGATGCCTGGCCCAGCTTCCTGGGGACAGAAGCAGAGGTAGGCTTGGAATATCCCAAGCTGAGAGCAGCAGTTGCCCTCTGTCTCCCTAGGTAGGCTGCCCGGAGGGATTGGCACCATTCTTCAGCCTGCCTTCCACTCGGGCACACACGCACACTCAGCTGTCTTTGGGCACGCTGGCTTCTCTGCACTTGCGCCGTAAGGGAGTACAGCGGCCTCTGAGCACTTTGGAGATGTCCCTAATCCTTACAAGTCGGTGTCAAGGGAGGTGGTACTTGCTGTCTGGAACCTGCTCTTTAAGTCATGGTTATCGGTGATTGTGACCGAGCACTGTGGGAGGAATGGCAGGATCTGAATCATTAGAGTACACGTTACCTATTCAGCAAGAGAAAGAACTCAGGGAAAAGTCACAGACTCCATCAAGCCCCCCAAGGAGCATGTTAATACAGAACTTGGTGGGCTATATTGACTATCTTGTACTATATAACAATATAGTGAAATATTAGTTTCACAGAGAAAGCTGCAGTGTTCTGGCAGAGAGAGAATACACAGTGACTAAACGTGTGCCAGCCCAACCGGCCACCAGACAGAATGAGGGCACCAAGGCCCAGCAAAGAAATCTGGGAGGCGCCGTCCTTCTGCTTTGGGCCTCAAGGGAGTGCACTGGGACTCTCGGGTGCCTGGGTATGGTGTGAGAGCAAGGAGGGTAGAGACCAAGGCAGAGGGAGCAGAAGACCCCTCCTCTGACCTGTATCCTAGGCATGGCTCTGCTGAGAAAAAGGCTTTGCTGCCCTTCCGCTGGAAATCCTCAGTACGCCAGACCAGTAGGTAAAATGGGCAGAAGTAATACCTAAGTCAGGAAACAGGACAGCTGCATTTCAACCTGCAGAGAAAATGCCCTGGGAAAAACAGATCTCAAGAGGTAGATGTGCTGTTCCAGCCCTTTCAAGATGTCTCTGGGTCCCCACTTCCGCCTTTGCCTTTCATGTTGGGGTGGGACTGAGGGGCAAGCAAAAGTGACCCTTGTGCACACGTGCTCCTGGAAGGAGCTGCAGCCATCTTGGCCTGCTGTAGCCAAGTTGTAGGGCTCCCGGGAGTTACTTTCAGAGGCATTTATTGAGGGTGTGCTGTTCTAGGCACCAAACAGCATAAACACAGATAACTCTCTTGCCTTTCATGGTCTGGGACTCTCTTCCTGTGTCCTGAAAGTCCCTGTCTCCCATGATGCACTGCTTCATGTTGATGCTCACATCAACTGACACCGGATGATGGGATGTTTGACCCAGGAAGGGTAGAAGTGAGATGGGCCGGATGTGGCAAACATATACAGTATTGCACAAGCAAAGGTTTATTGGTGGGAAAGAAGCTTCAACCAAATTAGGGTTGTGGCTGAAGAGAGCAAGCAGTTGTTGAGAGGCTGTGCTGCTGCTCCTAGAATAAAGAGAGCAATTGGTTTCTATCGATTTGCCCGGATAGACTAAAGTCCAGTCATTTCCATTAACCACAGCACAATTTCAGAAGATGTTCTATTTTGTGATGAATTCGGACGACCTGACAGTCATGGTCAATTCTTCCTAGAAGGTGTTGTGTATCTGGCGCCATCATCCAGCACAAAACGTCCTGGCCTTGTACTTGGTTGGTGAACAGGTGGTCAGCTTCCCTCAGGAGCTGCTGGGTTACTCTGACAGCTGTTGTCATCATCTTGTGTAAATGTCCTGGCTTGATGATAGGACTGAAGGACTTTTAGTGCTTCGGCTGCTGAGAAAGCACAGAGGGGAACTGGAAGAAACACGTACCAGGCAGTAGGGCCAAGTCACCCCTGTATCACAGTGTTGGACAAAACACTTTCCTTAGGAAACACTATCAGCATGTCTGTGGGTGGGGTGGAGTAGAATCTAACTCAAGGGTTAAGACAGAAAAGGGAACCGAATATGAAGCCAGAGATGCCAAGCATTTTATCCCACTTTATTCTCCCATTAGATAGCTGCAGGCCCAAGGGAAGACTCAATGGTCCTAGCAAAAGTAGCCTTCAGGTCTTCGAGAAGTAACCCAGGAAATGTGTATCACGAACCCACATCAGAGGTGCTCTGTCCAGCAAAGCTGGCAGGAAACGAATAATGTATGGCTCAGCTATGTGGCCTCCAAAAGGAAGGATTTTAAGTGAGTAACAGCAAGTAGAGCTAGAGCTTAGGGGTTTGGGGTCATAATTTTTCATTTTATGCAAACTTTCTGCTCTTACACCTTTATCAGGGTCTCATGACAGATCTATCAAAACACGCCATACTGCAAAGTCTAATAGTATATTGTGCCTGGGGGCTTATTTTGTCATCCCAGCCTATTTTCCCCACCATTGTCCCACCACAGGTGGTCCCTAACTATCTTAGCCAAGAGGGGTGGGGGGAAGGGCCACAGGTATGTCTGCTTTCCCACCCAGCCTCTGCTTGCTAGCAGCAAACATCCTCTGGTAACCATGGCTCTAAGATGTCCCCTTTGTGGGGTAAGGTCATGGAGATACCCTCTAGCTGAGATAGAGCTGCATGCGTGGCAGGAGAGCAGAGCCTTACAGTGGCCCAAAGGGAGGCCACATCCATGATCCCTTAGGAGAGCCAGCCAGATTCACACAAAGGATCTTACCTGAATGGACATCTTTCTGTCTGCTGTCTACATTCTAGAGATGGGCACCTTATTGCCCAGTTTGTCATGAACATTTTCATTTCTGAAAGATCTAAGACTTTCACTATGGAGCCCACCACTAGACTTCCGTAACCCCAGTGAATTTATAATGATGTGCACAGCTGCCCGCTGCTGCTGACCTCAGCTTCATTCACTTTCCAAGAGCTTTCAGACCAACCCTGTTGAGGATAAAAATACATCAGCTCTAATCAATAATTTTGTAATAGAAATACCGTGCACTTGATAAATCAACTCTAGTGCAATTAGTGACTAGCCTTGAAGCCCAAACCCTAAGTATAAGTTAATCTGAAAGTGAATAGAGTTGAAGAGAGGGGATGTTAATGGTCTTTTAAATCAGTGGCATGCTGTTCAGTGGGTGACACACATCCCTGCCTGTGCCCTGAGCCAATTGGCCCTCAATCTTACTGGCTCAGGAGCCCAGGTCCTGCTTTTAGGTGGGGCAGGGTGTGTGGCAGTGGAGTGTGGAGGAGGAGCCAAGAGACGTGGTCCTTGCACCTTTACTGGGTGGAAGTACTGCAGAGTCTGGGGAGCGTTGAAGCTAGGCAGACCCCCTGGGGTTGATGAGAACCATTACAGGAATGCGTGCCTGAGTATCGTTTTTCTGCAGGCTTTGATAATCTTATACACACTGTCGCATCCATTGCCACAGCCAAGTCAGGAGATAGGACAGGAAGGATGACATTTTGGGACTGGTTTACATGGTTTGCTTTTATGAGAAAACTAGGCTGCAGAATGGTTATGTGACTTACCCAGAGTCACAAGCGTGCTTACTAGAGGAGCCAGGAGTTGGCCAAAGGTGAAGAGCCCTGGAGTTAAGCCCAGGTATTTGGCCTGTTCAGAGCAGCCCTGTGGAGAAGCCATGTCTGTTCCTGAAGGACTCACCTGCCCCCAGACACCTGGCACAAGCACAGAAAGGGATGTGCCAAGGCACTAGAGCAGCTTTGGGTCCTAACTCTGCATCGGCCAAGCTCTGGCCCAGGACCTCTTGGTTTAGACTAGAGCTGGAGGTTTCCCAGGGTATATCCACCATAGAGTTTAATTCAGCAGGTATTTACAAGTGCGTAACAATAGTAATTATTATGTGTGGCAGGTACTTTCCCAAGCCTGTTCAAGAGTGCCTTTGACTGTACCAAAAAATCCAGCTTAGCATGGCTCAGCATTATAGGGGATTTATTGGCTGACATCCTGGAAGCTTTATAGAAGAGTGGCTGCACATAGTTCTTTCTCTGTAGTTCTCTTAGCTTTATCCTCCTTCTCATTTCATTATCCTCTATATGACTTGCACTTGGTGACATTGTCCATGGTGGGTTGGAGAGGCAGGATTAGAGGCAGGTGAACAAATTACAAATACTGTACATACATTAAAAGCACTGGATACACATACTATATAGGTGCATAGTAAGCAGCAGGCCTTTTGCTCTTCCCCATTGATATTAATGCTGGCCTCCACGTGGTGCCGGGGGCTTGAAGAGGTAGGAGACACAGCAAGCTTCCAGGAGACCTTGGCATTTAGATGGATAGGGTCCTATTGGCAAGAGAAGAAGGCTCATATCCTGTGTGGCTGCAGAACCCGGGAAGAACAAAACCATCTACGGAAGGTGATGTGGGTATAGGCCCCAGAGAAGACAGCTTGAGCTCCTTGAACCAAGGATCTAAGGCTGGGTTTGTGGCCTGGAACAAAGAGCAAGGTGACAAGAAGGCAGGAGAGCATTCTACGGTGGGACCCCACTGGGTTTTCCATGGCCTGTCCTTCACTTCTGCCAACAGGTTGCTGCTCATTCCCTGTGGGGCGCTGTTGGTTCCGAGTCCTTCCTCTCACGCAGCCACTGACCTCAGCCTCTCTGTGGGTCTCCTTCTCTCTGACTTTGTCTTTGCTTCTTTCTTTAAAATCTAGCTCAGACTGAGAAAGTCACACCTGGTTAGTCCTACCTGGGACAACCCATCAATGGGGCCGCGAGTCCTTGGAAGACACTACATGTGTCTCTGGGTGGCACCAGCTTTTCCCAAAGGTGCAGATCATTCGTCCTCCAGGAGGCCAAGTCAGCCTGGTTCTCATTCTTAGTGTAGATGAATAATTGCTATGCAATTAGAGAACGGAGAAAATAAAAAGGCCCTTTGTTCCTGGATGCTTATTAATATTAAAGAGCCTCCCCCTTTCTAGCTTTGGGATCCTGCAGAATAAGAGGCAAGCAAATAATACTTTTTGAGTAGCTGTGTTTGGCTGTTTGGATTAAATCTGTCAGAAGATGCAGCAGTGGATTCTACAGTGTGGTGTGGGACAGAAGGCCTCCAGCCAGCATCTTAAAATTCATTCTAGCCTGGCAGGTCCCTGCAGGGCAAGTTATCTTGAGAGTGGTTGACGGAATGCTAGAGACTCTTCCCAGCCAATTTTAATAAACTAATGATAATAGTAATACATTCATGATAGCTTGTGTTCTGTGTGCAGGCCATGGCCTGTGCCAGGCCGACCCGCATTATTTAATCTCATAACCCCGTGAAGTGGGTGCTCTCGTTCCCATTCCCATTTTGAAGATTTTAAAACTGCGGCTTAGGGAAGATAGTAGCCTGTTATGGTTTTAATCTAAAGTGAATTATTTGAAGGGAAACTTTTGCTAAAACAGGATCAAAGGAAGTTCGCCACTGCCCCAAAGAAACTAGGCAAGGAAGCGAGGGAGGGCTTCTCTGCAGACAGACTCGCTCTGCTCCACTCCATGGGGAGGAGTCCGCATCCCTTCCAGAGAGCTGCCAGAACTGCATCTGGAAGGTTGCTGGGAAACACAGCTCAGCCCCAGCAGTGCGAGGGGATTGGCTGCCTAGTTGCTGGGGCTTTGCTTTGCATCAATGGCAGAGGGAGGGGTGGGGCCACAGGCTAGAGCCCTGGGCTCCCCATCCAATCATCCTGCAGGAAGGTTGGGTTCCCGGAACCATGGCAACTGTGAGCAGAGCCTCATTTGTTTTGTAGATGAGTAATTACTACACAATTAGAGAAAGCTAAAAATAAAAGGGGCCCTTTGTTCTGGCTACTTATTAATATTAATAAAATGGTCTGTCCAGGTCTGTGATAAACAAGGCAACCCTGGGCTCCTGTGATAGAGGCCGATGTAGTTGGGGAAAGCAGCCTAGCCCTGTTTCCCAGCCTCGCTTTCTCCTCTTTCTGGAAGTTTTCCTGCCTGTAACCTGGAGGGGGTGGCTTTGGTGGCCTTGGGGAGAAGAACTCAGCCTCAGGCACACCCAGGATTCAGGGTGCGCTGAAGACCCGAAGCACAGCAGCAAAAGCAGACAAATGGACCAGTATCAGAAGAGGCCCTTAGTCCAGATTCGCCACATGTCCTGGGCCATGTTTTTCTGCATGCTTTTGATTGCTCAACGCCAGGTGCATACAGTCTTCTACTAACGGCCTCCCAAGATTTCAGTGCCTGCCCTCCGCCCGTCTTGAAGAGAATGTTTCAGTGTAGAACTGACGTCCTGAGGGACAGTGCATTCAGGGATGACCTCTGCTCATGTATCCTGACCTTCAGGGTCAAAAGAGCTGAGAGGCTTTCCTTCTATCCCTTTTCCCTGCAGGGCAGGAGAATGCCTTGTGGCTTAATCTAATAAGGATAAGAAACGGCTTTAAAAAAAAAAAAAAAAATAGAGGCAGCGTAAATACATAGAAGAATGAGTAGGAAGTCGGAACACTCGGTCCCAGGCCAGCTTCCTTCTCTACTAAATGAGAACTTCAGACTCGAGGGTCTTGGGGGACCACTGAAGGTCATGGCTCCATACAACTGAAGTTTCCAAAGCTCTTGATCTCTTGTCCTTGGAGGTTGAAGCAGTGACAGTGACAGTAAAAGGAGCAAGTGGAGAGAAAGCCAGGTGCTTCTAAGTGGTGAGCAACTTGGTGGGGATACATTTGAAACCAGGGAGGTACTCAGCGCCTAATGCAGAAAGCAGTGGGAGGCACCTAGCATTTCCAGAATTGTTTATCGTTTTTACCATTTAGCATCGGATTCCCGTCCTTGAGTGTGGTTGATTGAAGGATTTGGCTTCTTGTGGAAATACTCATCCGTAACAGTGGACCTGTTAAGGGCTGCTGATGAGCCCTTCAATCCTGAGATTGGGGTCATGGCAGTACTTAGCATCACCTGGGAAGTGTTTAAGCCCTGGAACCCCATCAGACCAGCGTCTAGCAAGGTGGGCCTCAGGCAAGTCAGTGGGTGGACATGCCATCCGGTTCTTGCTGGAGGTAGAGCCTCACACCATCAGGATCATCAGGGGTGTCCCGGCTTCCACCAAAAGGCATATGCGCTCTCCAGCCAAGGCCTGGGGCCTCTGGCCTGCAGCTGGAAGCCCAGAGGTCTCCAGTGTCCTCCCAGCAGGACAGCAGGAGAAGGAAGCCCAGCATCCTAGATAGGCTGAGAGGAATTTGTCCTAAAGGAGTGACTGTCCCAGTCCTGCCCTGGCTGAGATTAGGGACATGTACACAGAGCACAAGCCATCAGCAACCATAAACAGGCCAGCAGCCACTTTCCTTGACTGTCTGACAAATGGGGGCCTTTTGGTAAGGTCGGAGTTTGTTTGTTATTAAAGACCTAATTAGAAACATGAGAGGGAACTGAATGGCTCTGTGCTTGGCTAATTAGTGACATGTATGCACCCACTTTGAACTTCAAGGACACAGAGCTATTAGCGCTTACATCAAAAGTGGATTAAACTCCTGTGCCTTTATAATCATTAAAGACAGGCTGCTCAAGTGGAAAGCCTTTTGTACAGGTCCTCCAGGGGCTGCCCCCTGGGTACCCCCTGCGCCCCAGCCCCCAGCTGCTGGAGCCACAAGCAGTGCACTGCTGTTAGACATGAGTGGGTGCTAAATGCCAGTCAGTCCTCGGGCATCCTAGCACCCACAGGCTCACCCTCTGCAAGGTAGAGTGATCTTTTGAGACTGAGTGTAACCCAGTGAGAACCGCATTGGATCCAGCACCTTGGAGGAGGGTGTCCAAAAAGGGCCCAGGCTTGGCCAGGGCGTGGTTTTCTCCAGGGTGCCTTCTTCCACTAATAGCAACTGCGTGCCTGCCTCGTGCTGTGCCGCAAGTCTCCTTGTTCCTTGGAATGTGACGTGATGAGGGGGTTTCCTAGTCCTCTGGGAGGACAAAGTCCTCCGCTTCAAGTGGCAGCTACCAGCCAACCTCAGGAGCCCCCAGTCTCGTGGGGAAAATATCTGCACTAGCAGGGAGCTCCCAGTCGGGAAAGAAGGGGAACAGGGCCCCAGACTTTGGTAGCTTCCATTCCAATGTTAGAGGGTACATTTCCTTATCCTCGAATTTGCCATTTCTTTGAGGCAAAGAAAGACCCAGCTACACAAAGGAAACCTTGTCTAACTATGATTCAAGGAGCATTAGCTGGGCTGTGTAATACATGTGCCTTCCTGTTGGAGCTGGGCTCAGCACTATCTAAGGCTCTCAGTAACACTGGATACCTTCCCTAACTTGCTGAATCCCCTGATTCCTCCACTGGAACACAGGAGTCATAAAGCCCCTCTTCTCAGTTGCTAGGTGCATGCAAATGGATAGGTTAAACACCTGCCAGTACACTTGGCAGTTCTCAGGAGCTGAGCTGGTCTGGGATGCCTTCCCGGCCTGGCACCCTCTAAAGTCACCACTTCCAGAACTTTCTACCCATTCACTTTCACCCATCGTCCTCCCTCTTAGTATGGGTATCCCACTGCCCACTTTCCCTGACAGGGATAGGGTGATGCTTGACTCTTAGGTAGCTTTTCCTCATGACTTAGATGGCCACGTAAGGCCATGTCCTCAGCCTGTGGCCTTGCATTTCATAGTTTGAACAAGTTTGTAGTGTAGAAAATGCATGCGAGTCCTATGGGAAGTGGAATCACTTATGAGACACAAGCAAGGACCTGACCCTGCTGGTTGGGGGCAAATGGGGATGTGTCCCTGCAGGGAGGGATTAACCAGTGGACACGCGGCCTCATAGCAGAACCAGGTGGCCGGGACACGTAGGGAAGAGTCATGCTGCTTTTTTGTTGGTTTTTGGCCATATTAGGCATCAAAACCAGAGCTTCTCATGTGATAAGCAAGTGCTCTACCACTGAGCTACACCTCCAGCATCCCCCTCCCCACCTTTCTTTGCAGCAGTTTCACTAAGTTGCCCAGCGTGGCCTTGAATCTCCCATGCTCCTGCCCTAGCCTTCTGAGCAGCTGGGATTACAGGCACATGCCATCACATCAGCCTGGTTTCCTGGTTTGAAAAGTTAGAGGGATAAATGTGCCCCAAGCACAAAGCCAGCCACCAGGTCAAAGGCAAAGGACATTCTCAGGATTGAGAATCAATCGGAGTTGACTTGCAGCCACCAGATTGCTCAAGACAGAGGACGGCATTGCTTCGGGGCCCCACGCTCCTGTCTTTCCGTTTGCTTCTCAGGTCATGGTGGGTGGGATAAGGAAAGAGAAGCTCTGGCATCACTCCAGGCTGCATGCCCAGTTGCCAGGTGGCTTCCTGCAGCATTTCAAGGGTACTGTGGCTTCTGGTAGGTTCCCTTATGCGGCAGGTTCTGACCAGTGTGGACCCGATATCTGCAAGTCTCCTCAAGGAAAGACAATAAGATATTTATCTTGAAATGCTACCTGTTTCAGCCAAGCCATAAAATTGATCTCCAGCACATTCCCTTCTCCATCAAAGCTCTTCTAGGCTAAGGATGAGGGTGCTTTCAAAATGTCCGTTTGCATTGGAGAAGGGTTGGGAACACCATCTTTCCTCTTCTCTTGTTCCCTTTGGTATGATAGTGGGCTTGAAGCCAGCACCTGGTACATGCTGGGAAGGCACTCTACCATGGAGCCACATGCCCAGCCACCATCTTCCTTTTTACACGAATCCCTTCCTGGGCTTCGTGGTGATATCACTTCATCAGTGATATCTGTCACAGCCTGACAGAAAGCTGACACAGGAGGACAAGCTCCTGTGCTGGTGTCACCCATGAGATCCTCACAATATCCAGTCACTGGCAGGGCCCCAATGATGAGAGCCATGCCCCTCTGTCCCTTCCCCCTAGAAACTTACAAATAAGTTTGGTCCCTGACCATTTGAGGGTTTGGAGCAAAATAGGAACCTGACCACAGAGGAGGAAATTTCTTTGTCTTAATGACAAATATTTGGCCATCAGGCCCCTTCACAGCTGCTACTGCCCCAGGATTGCATCATGAGCAGAAGGCCATCAGCCACTCACTTCAACCTTCCCAACCAGCCCACCCAGGGCCCACTCAGCCTGGTCCTGTGTGAGCCCGAGGCACACTCAGACCCTGATCAGGAATAATTACAAAAGCCCTGAGCTGGAAGGAGAAGATTGTATCTCAGCATGAAGTGCAGTGTTCTGGCCACAAAGCCACCCTCAAGTGAGCCTATTCTGGACAATTCTTCCACCAGCCTCAGGGTACCGAGAATTCCCAGTCGCTACTAACATGATCTTGGAGTATGCCAGGGGTGGGGGGTCGCTATAGCTGGCCAATAGTAAATTGATCTCTTGAAGGCATGGACAAGTGTGAAATGAAGGCCTTCAAACAAAACCATAAGTCACAAGCCCGGAGTTCTCAAGCCTACCCACTCCCTACCTGAGAGACACCAGCGTTCATCAGCAGGCATCTGTGTCAACCACTGGGGCCTGGTGCAGGTTCAAGTTTGAAAGAAATTGCACTCTTACAGGACTGGCACCATTGGAACCTGTGCTCGGAACATCCTGCGACTATGACTATCCTGTCAGCTAGGGAGTAAGCAAATGCTCACGTGTCCCATGTGGTACTGAAGATGAGCTGGGTGTCTCTGATACATTGAGCTTAGCATGATGTTGTCATGAGGCTGAGTTTGTCCTCTATAACAGACCTGTTCATGTATGGAGACAGTGAAAAGAAATAGCACCTTGTACTCTTAATCTTCCCTCCATTTGAAAGTATTCTCCCCTTCTCTTTTGAGATTACCTGAGGATATATATATATATATATATATCCTAAAATTGATTATCCCTGCATCTATCTAGATCCCTGAATTGCTATGCTTAATGCAGCATGGCTTACCATTTGCCCAGGTTGGACCGATCGCTGGCCTTCTCGGTCTCTTTCCTTAATGCTAAGCTCTAGAAGTTAAGTGTGAGCCGGAGATTCCTGAGACCTACTACCCAGCAGTCTGCTGTGCTCCGCTCAGCTGAGTGTCCTCCTGGAACCAGAAGCAGGTTTATCTGTCTGCACAACCATTTTGCTCACCGACCTTCAGAAGACACAGTAAGGAGAACGCAGAGTGGGGTCCCCAACTCTGTTCCCTATGAAAGCTCTGGGCTCCACAGTGGTCATTCTTGAGAGCCCCGTGGAAGGAGCAGCTGGCTGTCGAGAGGGACTCATGCAGGCCTCTGTGCACAGCCAGCTGGCACTGTAGACTCAACAGCATCCCGAGTGCCCAGGGCTGTAGGGGAAGAGAGAAAGGTGACTCTTTCTATAGCGAATGTGCCACCTGATGGAGAACAGAGGGCCCCAGGAGAACCAAGAGGACTTGACATCTCTATATAGCCTGCCTTGAGGAGTTTATTGCTAATAGCAAGATAGTCCTGTCCCTGTGGAATTCTGGCTAATGCAGACACAGAAGCATGAGTCAGACAAGATGAAGGTAGAGATGAGTGTGGCAGGAGGCAGTAACTTTAATTAGTTTCTCTAAAACAAACAAAGCCCCCGAAAATCCAGCATGAAAGATTCTCACAACCACTACCCTCGAAGACTGTCACACAGGCATGTGACCTTCCCTGCACCCAGTCCTCTGCTCTGTTGGAGCTGGGGGCCGGGAACAAAGGCTGGGACACCAGTCAGCCCAGACTGCCTTCCCCTTGGCTCAGAAATGCAGTGTCCTTGGCTGCTTTTGTTTGGCAGGCTTTCCCTCCTGAATGGAGCAGGGTGGTCACTGCCTCTTGGGTGTACCTTGCCCTGAGCAGCACACCCGCCAGAGCAGGAAGAGATTTTATTCTAGACATGTTCCAGGAGCAGCCAGGGTTACCTGCCTTTAAAGAAACCTGGCAGCCACAGATGACTCAAAACAAATGATTGAAATTGTCCTGAGGGCTGGTCCTGCCCTCTGAGAAGATGTGAGACCCACCACATCAGGAGGCAGGAAGTCAGAGGCTCCCTAGCTTCCCCAGACCTGTGGGCTGAGCTAGTGTGGAAGGGATTTCCACCACCATTCCCCTTCTCTAGATAAGTAATAACCTAGGTTTCAGACTTCAGAGCTGGGCTGAGGTGTGCTCCCCTCGGGACTGTACATTCGAGCTTTATGCCTAAGGTTCAGTGGCGTCACTTCAGGACAGTACATAACATACCCAACTATGCCTCTGCACTTTCCCTAGACCTATGGTGAGGTTGTTATGACCATCCACTTGCTTACCTTTAGAGACTAATTCCACACTCAGCCAGCAGCCGCGGACCACAGCTGGGCAGATCTGCTGCACCAGGCGTCAGCAGGCATCTCCCTGTCTCATGTTAGAACCCAGGGGAAGGATGCCCGTGAGCTTTGGTCCAACACCTGCCAGTGAAGGTCTAAGCCTGCAGCACCCGTCTCCTGTGAGTGAGTGCCTTAATGGTAGGCAGGAAAGTGCCTCCTTTTATTTAATGTAAAATTCCTCCGCCTTTCATTTAAATGCGTTTCCTCCTGTTGTCCTCCATGAGATTTAATATCCTTGTTTTTCTGCTTCCCCTCCCCCACCTCAAGAGTCCTTTCTTCAGACCTAAGATGATTAAATGCACCAAGTGCGTGGATTGAATCCTTTTGTAAATCACCTGATTTGTATGGCGAGTGGATTGTCCCCATGCCAGATTTCCCTAACTCTACCTGCGGTGCCTGCCTTGTTAGGCTCTGCATACACTACTATTTCAAAAATAGGTATATTTGTTTTACACTTGACAAGTCACAGAGACTTTCTCATTTTCATTCTTGCAGCAGCTCAGAGTCAGGCTGAATAAGGGTGACATCCCTCAGGTGCTAGAGAGGAGGGCATGGACCAAAGGCTTGGAACAAAGAGCACAGCTCTACAGGGTGAGGGTGACATGCAGGTCTTCTGACTCCAAGTCTGGTGTCCCCTTTCTCAACACGATGGCCTCCTCCTAAGAGCACTGCCTGGAGTGGGAGAGCCCAGAGGATGCTGGGAAGTGGGGGCATGGAATAAGGAGTAACCTGTCTGAGATTAGGCTGAGCTCCTGATGGAGAAATGAGCCTGCTCACCAAGATGAGTCCCCAAACTTCCAGCCTGGTACAGGGCTTGTGCCAAGCCACTTAACACAGCTCCTGCTGCAGAAATGCCAAGCTATTGGCAAAACATTGCCCTTTTCTGGCAAAAAGCATCGTAGTATCCAATTTATAAAATTAAGCAGTGTTTATTCGACAAAGTTTACTTCCTTGTACCCCACACACACACACAACACATACACACACACACACACACCCTTCCCTGTGAGTAGACAAGGTGCCTTGCCGTTGCCCATTAAGTCCCTGCCTATCCCCTCTTCTACCCTGATCCTGGTATATGGGATGGTTTCTGAACTCCAAATGAGTCTTGGGGCCTAGAGAAAGGCTACTCCGCTTAAGACAGGTATGGGAGACTTGACAGAGATGGCCGCAAAGGGCACCTTCAGGGGCAGGGCTTCATGTCCATCCCTGTCACATGCTGTAGAAGAGGAAGGTTCTTCACATAACCCCTTGACCATGTAGCCAGGCTGTGTTTCATACCAGGGTTATACTGCGTCCCCCAAAGAGGACAGTTACTTTGTCCCCATGCCTGCCCACCATCTGATAGCAGAACTGATGAGAGCGTGTGCGGAGTGTCTGTCCCCAGAGCCATTGCTTTGTGTGTCTTCCCAAAGATGCATATTGGCAGATGGCTCGTTTGAGGACGTGAATACACTCTGGAGTGTGGTCATGCTGCAGAGACAGATAGGGGCCGGGGTAGCCTGTGGAGCTTGTTGGGCTCTTCTGATCCCAGCACCTAAGGGCACAGGCAGACACTCTGCCCCTGGAGAAAAGGGACCAGCCCAGAACTGGGTGCTTCCTGCCTGCCCACTGCGCCCTTTGGCGGGAACCCAGCAGCCTGGCCTTCGGCCCCTGACTAGGCAGA
Organism: Tympanoctomys barrerae; assembly: GCA_002564285.1. Lineage (NCBI taxonomy): Eukaryota > Metazoa > Chordata > Mammalia > Rodentia > Octodontidae > Tympanoctomys > Tympanoctomys barrerae. Next base: position 11,377 of record NDGN011365683.1, on the reverse strand, counting down.
GTTTGCAGTCAGTGTCATTTGATGGAAGCAGATGGAGCAGTGAGGGGTGAGATAGACCCCACAAGAACGTGGATTGTGGACTTCCCTTCAGGTCAACCCTCAAGGTCCGGGCCTCTGCACACACAGGAGAGGGGAGGTTGCCAGGGGTGGGCACAGCACAGAGTTCTCAGGAGCTGGCACCGATGGACAGCGTCCTTCCTCTGGTGTGCTACACCCTTCTCCCGGCAGCTTCCTCTGGCTGGGTTATTCTCCAAGGAGCTCGCCCTGCTGAAAAGGGCCCCAGCCAAAAGCCACCTTCTCCCCACCCCTAAGTAGTAGGCCTGACTGATGTCGCGCTGGAGCCACACCCGTCCAGAGGAGACAGAATCTGCCAGAGCCTCCCCTCCATCTCCCCCTCGGCCGCTGTTTCCACCCCGCCCTTCCACACTGCAACAGAACAGGTCTGTTTGTTCCTTGGTGGAAGGGGTTCCCCTGCCTGTGTAAACCAGGAATCCACGGTCTGAGCTCTTTTCGTTTTCCTGGGCCCAGAAGAAAAAGGCGCGTGTCTGACCAAGATAATCCTGCCTTTTGAACCCTCCGCTAGTCCTTGCCTCCATGTGTAAGAAGGACTAGGTGGTACCTGCAAGTTTCATCTTCTATATTCTGGCCCGCACATCCCCTCGTTTCCCAGAACATTCCCAAATGAGCCATTCACTTGTTATGAGCCTCTGTAATTTTTTCCATTTCTCCCTTTAGCCTGCTCTCTCCATTGGCTGTTTACTCATCTGGGGCTCTGGCTTCTTAGGGACTCACCCGGGGGTCTTCCTGCCCCGCAGGCATCCAGAGGCAGCACTTTCTGCTTTCTCTGCTGAGCCAGGAGCCAGGCCCAGCTTGGTTTGGTCTCCCCTTTGCCTCTTAAGTCCCCTCTCAGTCTCCTGCCAGCCTGTGGTGGTGCATCTCAGGGTCTTCTCACCCCCTGTGACGCTGCACTTGTGGCTCTTCAGAGCCCCGAGAGGTGAGGGTTTCCAGCTGCAGGCCTCCAGGGCAGCTTCCACATGAGATACTCTTTCCTTCTGTCATCCTAAGGCAGCTGTCACAGGGCAGAGGAGGGAGGAGGAGAAGGAAGCAGTGGCCTGCAAGTGTGCGATGCCTGCCTCCTCACGGTGGGCGAGCTGTCAGCCCAGAGGAACCAGCCCCAACATTGCCCTGTGGTTTAAAACCCAAAGAGAGCTGACTTTTACAATTAAAAAAACTTTTCCCACTTTGGAAAAGAAAATAAAGTTGAAACTACAGTGGGGAAGTAAGGATGACACAAAACCCAATTGGCTGTCACTGGGAAGGGCTCTGTGAGATTTAGAGGAGGCAGAGGTCCTGAGACAGTGTCACCTCCCGCCTCCCGCTCCCCCGAGGTGCAGCGCCACTACCCTGGTGTGTGGGCATCAAGTCTCCCCTTTGAGGAAAAGGTGCATTCTGAGCTTCCTTCCTAATCTGGAGTTTGCGTCTGGGGATGAACTAACAGCAGCTGGGCGTTTCTGTCAGAGGCGCTCTAGCTGTCAGTTGCTTCGGTCGGTGTGCTCTGCATTCATACTTCCTTATCTTTTTTTTTTTTTTTTTGACAAAAAGAAAAAAGTGTTCAATCCCCCCTTTCCTTCCACTGCAGGAGGTGAGTGTGTGGATGCTCTGTAGGACCACTGGCTCCACCCAGCTTTGGCCCAACCTCAGGTTACCATTCCCACCCCATCCCCGTCCGCCATCCCCTGCTCGCCACCCCAAAAGGCGCCACCCCTGCCGCCATCATGACTGTTCCGTAAAGATGCCCCAACTCTCCATAACATATCCCATCCTCCGACCACTTCAGTATTGCCGACTTCCATGCGGGGCCATAAAGGCAGGGGTGGGGAGGGAGGGCGTAGCCAGCGGGGAGGGGGAGGCTGAGGGCAGATACACAATGGAGATCTTTTTTGTCTTTGAAAAAAAAAAAAAATGTCATTTAATGGATCCAAAAAGAAAAAGAGAAAAAGACAGAAAGAAAGAAACACACACACCAAAAAAGAAAAAAAAATTTTTTTAAATCCCTTCCCCAAAGATTATTATTTTTTTTTCCTGGACACAAACTGCTTTGTTTCCTGTCATGTTTTAATATCAATATTAACACAATGTGTAGTCTAAAACTAGTTCCTTTGTAGTTTGCATGGGATGTGAATGCTGTCTCAACGTGCCCAAATCTAGAAGACTGCATGAGCGTCAATTCAGATGTGAAAAAAAAAAAAACTCTTTCTCTCTCTCTCCTCCATATATATTTCTATTTCTATTTCTATTGTGATAATTTGGTGGGCAGTAAAGCGCCTCCGGTTGGTTGCTGTAGTGTGTTGAATGATTGTTTTTTTTCTTCTCTCTATTTTTGGAGCTCCAAGCTTCTTAGTAGTAGCCTGGGCTGAGTATTCTTGAGTCCCTGCTGATGTTTTCGCATGGCCTTGGTTGAGTGTTAGAAGTTGGGCCTCAGCTGTTTTTCTCGAGTGTTTGGCTTGTAATGATCGGTGCATGCCTGGCTTCTGGCCTCATACCTAGCTCTATTCTCTGCACACCAGTCCTGAATAGCTACAGTGCTCAACCGAATTTTGGCGCGCCCGCTTCCCCGGCAGGCTCCAACCCGGCGCGGCCCGGAGGCTTCCCGGGGGCCAACAGCCCAGGACCTGTCGCTGATCTCTACGGCCCTGCCAGCCAGGACTCCGGAGTGGGGAATTACATAAGCGCGGCCAGCCCACAGCCGGGCTCGGGCTTCGGCCACGGCATAGCTGTAAGTACCAGCCTCCCCGCCCTCCGCCTCCTCCTCCCTCCTGACCAACTCTGTAATCCCGTGGGGAGCGAAGTCCAGTAGCAGGGGCAGAGGAGCGACAAGGGGCCCCTCCCAGCATCATGGCAGCTCCTGAGGCTGAAGCGCCTCCATCTAAACATGTTCGGAGCCCCTTCCCGGTGGCCTGGGCAGGGGGTGGAAGGTGCGTGGGCAGCTCAAGTTCATGTCACCACTCTACCACCTCCAGCCCTCGCAACCTTGAGATACCTACACAGCTTCTCTGAACTCTCAGGTACCTGGTACAAAAGGAGAATAGGATGCCTTCCTCAAAAGACTAGGTTAAAATAAATAGAAATAGAGTGTATCATGTGTCGGCACATGGGAGGTCCACAACACAATGCCATCCCCTTTACCTTGGGGTAGCAACCTTAGCCGGCAGAGTCCCCTTAGTCTACATGAGTGGGTGGAGGGACCCCCCTCCCGGGCCATTCCCTTTGTTAACGTTTCTTACCATTTCTAGGTTCCAAGTAAGTCCCATTGCATTCTTTAGCTGCAGCCCCTGAAGGCCAGATGCATTTGTACTTGTAATGCTCTGTGGTTCTATAATCTGACTAATCCAGGCAATGGAAATTTGCTTAACTGATTTGCATGCTGTTTTCAGATTGTATTGTTCTCCCTCCTGGCGTGTGAGCATGAATGTGCCTGAGCCCACTTGCGCCCAGTCCCTTCCATTTCGGAAACACAAAACCGACCCACCTCTGCCCTGGCCCACCTCAGCATCTGGGGGATAGTTTGGTTTGGAGCTGAGATGGGAGTTGTCTGCTGTCCCAGGTCCTGGCCCTGTCAAACTCAGAATCTGGGAGAGAGCGGCCACCTGCCATGCCTTAGGGACGGTGCTGCGGAGTCTATGTGGACAGCCTAGAGCACCAGGATGGCCTCGCCCATACCTCCTGGCATTGGAGAGCTCCCCCAGCACACGCGCACACACACACACACACACACACACACACACACTGATGTATACACACTCACACAGATCCATGTGCCCCTGCCACCCCTGTCCTGTGCTACCTGGGTCCTGTTCAGTTGCACCAGTGTGACGGCATCTCCTGTCAGTAGTTGGGGGCATCTGATCTCTTTGGAGCAATGGTAGCAACAAATCCAGAACATTCTTTTTCAGCCATGATCTGTGTCACTATGGAGGACCATCCACTGACACTTAAAACACAAATCATTTACAGTGCCAGGGTCTAGAAACATAGACCCTATCTGTTATTATATACCTGGGTCCTTAGCGCTATGAGCTTTGATTTTTGATTTTCTGAAATAGCCCCCATATCATTGCAGTTTGTAGCACGATTTCTTCTCCCTAGCTCAAGCCATTGGGACTGTGGACAGAGACCCTCATCTTTGCCCTTTGGGATGCAGGGCAACTGTGCCCATCATTTTGGGCACGAGGCCCCCTTGCCCACCACACACTGAATCTGGCTTTTGGTTTCCCTGGGTAAGCAGACAGACTTGGGTTGGGGGTTGGGGATGCAAGGGGTTAGATCTAAAGAAAATAATTCCTGGCCCGCCATGGCACAGTGTCTCAGAATTACATATTCATGCTGGCAACCACAGACAAGTCCTAGAGATAATTTCCTTTTCCAGAATATGACAATCTGTTCCTGTGTATAGTGCACTGATGACCTTAACAATTGTGCAATTTTAGGGACCTTTGATTGCAACGGCCTTTACAAATGGATACCATTGAGCAGGTGCTTTCGTTGCCATCTCACTCTGAGGTATTACCGTCTCTGCCATGTGTCTCCACCCTGCAGCGTGTCCGTACATGTATGTGCGCTGGTCATACATGTGCGTGCTCGCCCCTATCTCATCCCATCAACATCTCTCTTTCTGGACCCCTTTTCAGGAGGGTGGGGGCAAAAATATCTAGTCTTTTCATCTTCCATCCCTTTCTCAGCTTTTAATCATGCCCCCATCTTTTTTGTCCCCCTCATTCTTTTCTTTTGTCCTTGATTTTGCTTCTTTGGATTCCATTTCTGTATCTTCCCCACCTCCATCTTTCTCTGTCTTGAAATACAATTAAGAGTATGGGAAACTGGAAGGTGATCTTGCACTGTGCCCATCCTGGGAGATGGAGGCACGGAAGCTGGTCTTCTGCCAAGCCTGGGGTGGAGGGTGGGGGCCTGGACTGCTCCCAAAGGCCCTACAAGATGACCTTGTGCGCTGCTGAGCTCCTGGGTCTCACTAGGGCTTCGCCAATGTGGGTTGTGCAGCCAAACAGCCAGACTCCATCTTTTAGTGAAAAGAAAACATTTTTGCCAGTAACTACTGAGTAATTATCCAGCTTACTGCACGAAAAGCAAATTAAATTAACGACATCACCTGCGTAACTTGGGTTTGGATCCCTGCCAGTTTCCTAACCTTTTATACTGAGCTCAAGTTAATTAAACATTTTTTAAATCATTTTGATGGGGATACAGAGGGGTGGAACAGAGGAACGGGAGGTTGGGCAAGCAGGGAGCAGGACTCTGGCCACATTCGCCACAAACAAGTCTGCCATTCTTGGGAAGAACACCCAGAAGTGAAAGTGCTTGTGCTCAGGAAAAGAGGAGATGTGGACTGGGTTAGTGCTCGAGTTGGTGGGCTGGAATGTGGTCTGTCCCTTTGAAGGAATAAGGATGACAGCCCAGGGCATGGGAATAGGTTTGACTCAGAAAATCCTAATGGGGCATGAGAGCATCACACTCTAGGTGCTGGTGTATAGGAGGAGCAGTCTAGGTTTGCAGTCTAGGTTTGCCATCCCCTGTGGAGGGGATGGCATCTAGCCCCAAATCAGACAGGACTCTATAAGAGATAGAGACAAGTTGAACCTATAATCTCTTGGATTTCCCTCATGTTGCTGCTAAGGAATCAACGTGACTAACGCAACTGCCTCTCTTAACCAAATAAGCCATGTGTGTAAATTCTTCTCATCTCCACTTCCCTTCAAGCACTGACCCAGCCATTGCTGGCCAGAGCCAGAGGCCACTAACAGTTTGAAGAACAATTAGAGCTACTTGCTACTAATTAAGCTGGGTTTGGGGGCCCAGGGGCAGTAACGTTCCTCTGAGAGTCAGGAGGCCCAAGAGTTCTAGGGATTAGAGAAGGCTGCAGCCCCTTGTGGACACAGATGAAGGGGGATTAAATAGCTGCTCAACATAGCAACCAGTGGCCGGGCCTACACTACTCCCTCCCTGTGCCTGAGACTTCCTACCCATAGTGCCTTGCAGCCCCAGGGCTGCTGTGGCCCTCTTTACCAGAAGGGGAGAGTCTGCTTCCTGCCCACCTTCCCCATCGAACTCCAGGACTCAGTTTGCAGACTGAGACAAAGGGGTCAGGAGCAGAAACAGCAGCCCACCCCTTCAGGAATGGATTTAGTGACTCAGTGGAGTCACAAGGATGCCCCCAGCAGTTAACAGCTAGACACATATACACATACACCCTCTCCAGCAGAGATGATGCTCGAATGCAAATGTCACCCACAGAAGAGGGGCTGGAGCCCACAGTGAATTCAGGGAGGCATCCTGGGCCAGTCTGTGAATCCTGGACTTACCTTGGTTTTCTCTAACCAGAGCTCTGCTTATTTGTTGTATATATTTTTTATCTGTCCCAATCTTTAGTCCCTTGATACATAATATGATATTTTATATATTTGCATTTTGGGTTATTAACAATCATGGATGGATACCCGTGATAGGCAGAAGTTTTCCTTAAACATTAATTTGGAAAACAGAATTTTTAAATACAAAAAGTATCTCTCTGGTCAATGTGCCTTTCAACCGTGCAGCCGGGAGGAAGCCTGCCACGGTCACTTTCGCTGACTTCGTATCCCATGGTTACAAGACTTGGCCATACTTGAGGCAGGTCGGCACACGAGCTCTAGAGCTGCCTTCTCCCTGGCGTCAGGCAAGGCTTAGAGGTCGCATTTCCCAAGATGGCCTAAGAAAGCCGTTAGCCTGGCCACAGTCATACACACTGAGCCACCTGACAGAGTTCTTGAAAAAGTCTTGAGTGAAATGCCGTGATAGACCATGCGTTGCCTGACTTCTCCTCTTTCTCCTCACTCTCACTGTATGTCCTCTTCGTGGCACGCCTGACCTTCCCTGCCCGACAGAGCATACCTGGATGTCCAGGCAAGACTGGGCGAAGTTTCTGAGTGGCCCTTTGTTTAGGTGATGTCCTCAGACCTGGATCCCCACCAGCCTCACTCCTCATCCCAGCGAGAGATGGCTCACTTCAGCTCGAGGGTTGACTACATCTCTTCATCTCACGAATCTGCTGTAATATAAGACAACAGCTTTTAAATGTATATATAACCCATGATTTCGGTTTCGTTTTGTTTCTCTTGATGGCTCCCCTTCCCCCGCTCTCTCCTCCTTCTCCTTTTAAATCTCTTTGAATCACATTTGGTAGTGATTTTGACTTAGTCCAGTAGTCACCTAGCTTTAATATCTAGTTAAAAGCTAACCATAGTATAATTGTTACATTAAGGAGTTATGTTTTTTCTTTAAAAAAATTTTTTTTTATTTTGGTGATTTTGATTCTGTTTTCGCTTTTAAAGGATGTTGAGATGGTGATGTTGCTCTCCGTATTTTGGTATCAGTTCTGAGACTAATGAATTTTCAGGTGGAACTTTAGCACACCCTGAAGTTGTGAAGTGCAGGGAGGGAGATGGGCATAAACTTTCTATTTTGTGTTGTAGAGCAAGTGATATGTAGTAGGCTAATTAACAGACTAGCGGTTCTTTTTTGTGCTGTCTCTTTGTTAACCTAAGTATCTCTATTTTCGGCAATAAGGTAAGGACGACCATGTTTTGAGCGTCCTCCTTTTCTATAAGTGCTTTTTTTCTGTTGAAAGAGGTCATATTATAAGGTTTTTTGAAATTGTGAATTCTAAAAAAAAAAAAACACAAAAAAAACAAAAAAAAAGAGAGAAGAAATGTTGTAAATACAATTCCATTAACTTCATAGAAACTATTAAGAAAGAGAGAATCAATATTTTTGTGAGGGAGTCGGTCCCAGGCAGTTCGATGCCCTGAAAGGAGGGGAGGGCAGGCAGACAAAGTCTGGGACTGAGGCTGAGCGACACCCGGCTGCCGGGACGACCCCAGGACACGGTAGAGCACTGTGCCGCGCCTGAGCGCGACAGACCTAAGAACTGTACTAGTATCCTACCAGCCTACCAACCTCTTGTCTGCACAGCTTCAGATGTTACCGTCTAGCTAGATTTTTATTTAAAATATGAAAAACTGCTTTTCCCAAGACGTTTTTTAAAAAAAAAAAAGCTACAATTTTAATATTTAACATATTTAAAGTTTCAAAGCACACCTGTTTAGCTTGGGGGGGCAGGAAGGGGGACATTCTTTTTCAGTCTTAATTTTTAAATATTTGATCATTTTCTATCGTCCAATCATTTCAGCGCCTCCAAAGGTTTCTAGGACACTCTTGCCTCTTTTCTCCCGTCCCCCATCCCAGCCCCAGACCTGGGGACCCACGGGCCAGAAGTGGATAAGCCTGCATGAACACAACCTTTTCTTCATTCACTTTCTATTTACAAATTAGGAAAGCAACCTTTCGGTTTATATATTTTTTTTTAATACCTCAGTGCTGAAGTATCACCAGAGAGGCTATGGAAGATTTTTTTTTTTAATTTATTGTAGATGTAAACAGAATTTTAAAAATAAAAAGTATAAACATCACTGCACTGTGACTGGTGGGAAAAACTGACACTTTCCTATTTGCACATGTTTAACATTTGGCTATTATAATGTATGGGCCTCGGTTGGGGAAAGACAACTTATGATGAAGGATATTTTTTAATTTAACTTTTTTTAAATATTGGTAATAGGTCGGCAACAGCAACTATAGAAGTACAACGCAATAGATGGCATTAAAACATATTGTAGTGTGGAGATATATTTTTTTCTTTTTTTAAAATGTGATATTGACGTTTTATTAATATTTTTTAAATTGTTACGTTTATAAATTTGGTACTTAAGGCACAGCCAGTATGAGACACTGAATGCGACATTTATTATAAAGAGCTGCTGCTCTCCTATTTTTATAAATTTTACTAACAAAGTAGTCTAATATAGACGCTCACAGACATGGTAGGGTAAAATGCATCTTCAAGCTAAAGACTCCAAACTGCTAACTCAGAAAGAAAGAAGAGCCTTTTTCAATTCTAGTTAAACTGCAACAACTTTTTTTTTTTTAAATCATGTTCTTTGGTTTTCCAGTAAAATGTTAGGTTGTTTGGTGAGATTTGGTTTTTTGGGTTTTTGTTTTTTTTTTCTCTTGTTTGTTTGTTTTTTTTAATTATGAATTTCCAGACAACCAAGTTAAGAAAAATGCTGGACGCTTTTAAAATATCAGAACTTGTTCAAGTCATGAAAGTAACAAAATAAAAGTCTTACTAAAAAAAATAAATAAATAAAAATGTTTTTAAAAAGCAAAAGAAAAAAAGAGACAGTAAATTCCCAGAAATTCAGTGTCTAGCTAGGAGATTTAATTACTCTTCTGTCCATGTTGGTGATGTACTGTAGCCCCCGTTCCTCTACATCCCAGTCGCCTCATAGAAGATTCTTGGTTGATCATTGTCTGTTAATAATGTATAAAATGGCTATCTTGTAAGCGTGCTGTCCTGGTACTAGTGTAGTGACTTTTTTTCTCCTCTTTCTTCTAGTACATATTGATAGGTATAACGTAATTAAGGTTTTTAAAAAATTAGACATAGTTATTCAGATTTAGGACCAGTAAGGATAGAACTTTCTCTTATTTATGAAAAGAAACAAAAATGCTAATAATTTTGGGGCAGTTTTTTGTTTTCCTTTAATTTTTTTTCTTTCAATTTGAAGTTTAATTTTATTATTATTTTTTTTTTTTGCTGATCTGATGTGGTTTCAACTAAACCCAAGGCCTCACAATGTTCAAATGCCGGCCGACTGCGGCGTTTTGTAGATCCCCGCCCCCCTCTCTGTGAAGGGGTGTGCCATACTACCTTAAATGCTAATGCTAGATATGCAAAACTGGATTTTTTTAATTTATTTTTTAAAAGAGGGAGGCATGGTATATTAAAATGATTTTACTAAGAGAAAAAAAATATTTTTTTAAGAATGCTCAGAAGAAATTGATAATCTGTGTGAATATGTTTTAGATGTTTATATACCTTTTGAAGAGACCCAGTAGCCCATAGCACAAATCTCGTGGAAATCTGATATGTTTTAATGTGGCTACCTAAGTTAAGGTTCACGTTAGTCCCCTCCACCTCATCTAGAAGTCCATTTTGAACAATTTTTGTAAATTTTTTTAGCATTGTCCAGCCTTGTCTTTGTTTCAGTTAAGCTCAATGGTAATCTGGAAACCACCTTTCGCCTTCGCTGGGGCAGAAAGCCTCCCAGCTGATGGCTCTTCCCCACCATACTGCATGGCCTCCCGGGGACTCTGGCTTCCAGATCCATTTGCCTGAGACCCCTGAACTCCTCTCCTCCCTGGCAGGGGAGAGTGAGTGGCGGAAGCTCCTGGGCTCCTGCTAGGCTCTGCCTGGACACGGGGCTGAGGGAGGTGACCAGGCCTGCCTCTCCTTTCCAGGAGCCTCCGCAGAGGTGGTTCGTGGCCTTCCTCACACCCATTGGGAAAACCAAATAGCCTCGCGCCCGATCCCAGTGACCCATTGGCTTGATTCAAACGAAGCCCCAACAGGCCTTTACGTTTTTATCCTTCATGACCATCATCTTAATTTGAACTTGTAGCTTGGGCTTTAAGGTAGCATGGCTCAATTGCTGTCGACTTACTGTTTCACTCCACAGCAATTCACAGCCCGTGAATGTTACACACATCTTGCTAGACTAGTATAAAAAATCATTGGGTAATTGTTGGTTCTAATGACCTGAAAGGTGTTCAGTTTTGGGTTTTTTGGTTTTGTTTTTGAGATTTTTTTTTTTCAGGGAGCGGGGGTGGGTCTTCTCTTGGTTCTTTTTCATTTGGGGAGTTTGGAAAAACAATTTATTTTTGGTTCCAAATAGAAAAACAAAATCTATTTTGATCTTTTAGTGCAAACGAGGGCTAGGGACTTAGCCTCCACCGCCACATGCTTCATTCTGCCGTTCACTCACTGCAGCGTATTTCAAGACTAAAGCAATATAGTTTACTACATTTTTTTTTATTGAAGGTCAGCCATGCTTTCTGTATTATATTGCATATGAAATTGTTTACAAAAGAAACACTAATTCATATTTCTCTTTATCAGTTGCAAGTGACACACAGGGACAGAGGGAGACTGGGGGTAGGTAGGGGAGGGGAGAATTTTTTTTTTTTTTCTTGAATGTGCTTCAGCAGCCCAGGCATCTTCTAAGAAAGGCAAAAGCTAGAGAGGAGACAGAGGGTAGAAAAATAGGGATAGGCTGCTGGTGGGCACATTGAACAGAGACACTGGTGATTTTCCCCACCCTCACCCTAGAGCAGAAAACAAGCAGACGTTAGCTCAGCCCAGGCCTGGGCACAGACACTACACAAAGCAATGCTGGAAAGTTAAGCAATACTTTAATACTGTCGTATG
>NDGN011365668.1:0-11390 GCA_002564285.1 Tympanoctomys barrerae | reverse complement strand
TTTTTTGGTAAGTTCCGTTATTTGAGTATTATAGGTGTGTAAACTCGGCAAAGTCTTCTGTTATTGGGTCATTCAGAATTCTTATATCTTCTTGATTCAGTTTTGGTAATTTGTACCTATCTAGGCATCTTTCCACTTCTTCTGTGTCTTCAATTCTGGGAGAGTAAAGATTTTTAAAGTAACTATCAATGATCTCCTGAATTTCCACAGGGTCTGTAGTAATTTTGCCCTTTTCAGTTCTTATTTCTTGAATTTGAGTTATTTTCTCTTTTTGATGAGGTTAGCTAGGGGCTCATTAATTTTATTTAAGATTTCAAAAAACCAGCCTTTTGATTCATTAATTCTTTGTGTTGTTTTCTTTGTCTCCATTGTATTAATTTCTGCTCTAATATTTATGATTTCCTCCCATCTTTGGGCTTTTGGCTTGTTTTGCTCTTTTTTTTCTAGTTGTTTGAGATGAAGCATTGGGGTATTTGTTCCTGTTCTGTTTTCCTAATGTGTGAAGTCACAGCTATAATTTTCCCTCTAAGAACTGCTGCATGCCATCCCACAAATTCTGATAAGTTGTACTTGAATTTTCTCTAAATTGTAGATTTTTTTTTTAAATTTCTTGTTTAATTTCATTTGTTACCGATGGTTGCTGAGGAGGGTGCTATCTAGTTTTCATGTTTCCATGTGTTTATGGAGTTTTTGTGGTTCTTTTGTTATTTATTTCCAGCTTCATTGTACTGTGGTCAGATAATATGCATGGGATAATTTCTGTTTTCTTGCATATACTTAAGCATGACTTATGGACTAGTATGTGATCTATTTTAGAAAATGACCCATGTGCAGATGAAAAGTATGTGTATTCAGATGTTAGGTGCAACACTCAGTATATACCCACTAAGTCCAGTTGTTCAAGGGTCTGGTTCAATTCTGTTATTTCTTTATTAATTTTTTGTCTGCTTGACATATTTTTGGGGGATAAGGGAATGTTAAGGTCTCCTGTTATTGTGGTATTAGATGTTAGATTTTTCATGTCTAATAAGATTTGCCTTATGTAGTTAGGTGTTCCCATATTTGGTGCATATATATTTATGACTGTTATCTCTTCCTCCTGTATTTTTCCCCTAAACAGTGTATAGTGGTCTTTTTTTAATTTCATCTGCTCATTCTTAGTTAGAAGTTTAGATTGTCTGTGAATAGGAGACAGAATCTTCTGGGTCAAAGATTCTTGTTTTGTGTGCGTTCCAAGGTCTTGCCCTCTCTATTGATTAAGAATGAGATACTGGTTTCTGTTTGCCACTGTCCTGACCTTTGATGTAGAGCTTTGGTATAGGTATTACTCAAGCACCTTCTGATATTATTACCTAAGAGAGATCATGTGATTAAGGCAGATGTATATTTTTATTTACAGTACTACCATTAACAACACTAATAATGAGTAGTGAGATTTAGCCATTGACAAACTGTTGTAACTAATGGGAATGTATTTTAAACCATAAAAGCAAAGATTATGACTATATAGCTAAGCAGATACTAAATTTGGAATTTGTATTTAAATTAGTTCCCTTAATTTCTATCTGGTCACCTCTCCTTGATGTACCTGGAGTCTTCCCAGTGGACTATTTCACACTATTTATCTATTGCCCCTTCTCTCTGTCTGTTACTGTCTGTCTGTCTGTCTGTCTGTTTGTCTCTCTCTCTCTCTCTCTCTCTCTCTCTCTCTCTCTCTCTCTCTGAGAGAGTGCTGTCATAGATCAGGGTCCTGCAGTGTACCTCAGCTGACCAGGTCCAGGTATACCAATTTCAAATTTGTCTAGCAGTGCCTTTCTGCAGTCTCAGTCCCAAACTGGGTCTGTCTGCTGAATTGGTCCCACATTGGGCCTGTTCCTGAATCCTATTTTCTAATGAAATTTAAAGAATAAATTCAAGTATGAGAAAACCCAAAGAAAACTCAATCAAAGAATTTATTTTCTTTCCCATTTTTTATTATTATACTTACTGTGAAGCTTGGTTAGTTTTTATTTTTAATGCTTCACTTGCTTTTTTCTACAAAATACTACTGCCATAGTTCAGCCTAAAAAGGAATATCTTGTATGATTGACTCTAAATTGTACTGGGATACCTTATTCACACAAGATCTCTAATATGTTCTGTTTAATGTGGTAGACAAATTCTTTTCCCATTCATAGTATTCATTTTTCACAAACTGAAGCTTTTTCATCAGCATATATTGTCCTGATTTTCAAATCACAAAAATGTTTTCTGAAGACTACCAGCTGAGATGGGATTTTTTGATTCTATTTAATCTCTTTCCTTATTCTCATTTTCCTGAAGTTTTCTCCCCACTTCACATTTACTTTCCAAAGCCCTACTTTTAATAATTTTCTAAACAAGATCTTATAGTCTCATTACTGTAATCCAGAAGGACCCATAGAAATTATTATAATCAACCTACTTAAAAAGGTAGATAAAGGATGAGAATCTGCCTTTGAAAAGAAAAATAAAGGAGAGGATTTACTGATGGGTGCTTTCATATCTCATTCTACTTGCAAAGTGTTTTATCCATATAACCATCATATGAAGATGAATTGCTTGAAGGAAAAAAAAATTTGTTTTCCTCTTATCTCTTGAAAGCCAAAGCTGCATTTTTTAGATTGGCCAATTGGTTCAAAATCTATCATATTTGCTTTATGAAGTACTATACTATAGTTATTCAGAATTGCAGATGCACACACCACACTTGGGGACAAAAGAGATGACTTATTTGTGTATTGAATTTTTAACGATGCTTTTTGCAAAAGACTTCAGAGGGAAGTTTTGAAAAGTTACCAGGAAGCACAATAACAAGATGTTGCCTTCAATTCAGTATTCAGCTGGGACAGAAGGAAGTAATAAGCAGTCTTTTCTGAAGAGCAGGATTTTAAAAGCAGTCTCCACAAAATACTCTCAAGAAGTTTCAAGATAACTGAACATTTTTCAATATAAAATTTTAAAAAGTCCCTCACCATTACTTCAATTTTTTTCAAAAGCATATCCTACAATTATAGTATATCAATAAATTATTGATAGTTTGTAAAACTTTTCATCAACTTTCTACCTCTGAGAAATGTGGAATTTCTTGAGTATACTTTGCAACAATATTAAAACAATCAAATGAACTTAGAATGTTTTCACTTAGAATATCAAGTGTACTCAGACTATCAGGTTGAATTATATAAAAATGACATACATAGGTTAAAAAATGTAACTGAATATTTGAAATTTCATATGATACAACATTGAATGTATGTTGTTTTAGAGTTTATATTTTAATCCAATATTGATTAAAACATCAAGTAGCACAATCATTATATCAAATACCTATCACCAAACAAGTATATTTTGGTGTTTAAAAACATCCCTTAAACAAAATCTCTGTTAAATATTTAAAACTATACCATGTTTTTTTAAGTTGCTTTTGTGTAGCTGTTGAAAACAGAAAATATAAGCAAAATAAATACACAATCCAACCTCAGCCAGAAGGGTACAAATCTTATTACAAATATAATGAAAACCTTTGGTAATGTTGCTGTATTTGAAATTGGATACACATGCATATTATGACATGTTCTATTTAGTTAAGGCTCTGAATTCTTGTTGCTATAAACAAGTTAACAAATATGACTATTTAATTGGACTTTAATTTCCTTTTGAAATGATGTATCATAGTTTTAATAATGACATTTGCCATATGACTTCCTTTCCTTAACCTTCAAAAACTAAGGCACAAAAAAGTCCCTCAAAGTGGGCTGGCATGAGAAAAATAAAATAGCAATGAGTAATCTACACATTCAGTGTGTGGAAACTTAGGAATCAAAGAACAATCAAACCCAACTTGTGATTATTATTGTTATTAGGGTTAGAAATACTGATAACATGAACAACTGGGTCAGATTCACATCCCGTCCATCTCAATAAGTTGAAAATTTTAAACAAATTTTAACTCTTTCTAGGCTATCCTATAGATAAGTAAGTCAAGACGCTCAGAAAAAAATATCACTGATTTCTTGGGTTAAAAAAAAAATTGGGGATGGTTGACTTGGTGATACCTGCCTATTGTAATTCTTTTATGCAGTGATAACTTTTAAGCTGATATAAGGACATTATCTAAAACTCCTAGAAATCATCATATAATTTTAAGGTAAATTTCAATAAATAAAGTGTTCTTAAAATGATGAATGTATAAAGACTTTTTTCTTCCCTTCTGCAGCTCATGGTGTCCAATGGGTGCTAGCACTGAAGGCAGCCTGCTCTCTGAGCATCTAGTGTCATTCGTCTAACTCACTCACATTTAATCTTACTGAATTTGGAAGTCAAAACCTTGCATTTTTTAGAGGTTGTTCAAAATGATCACTTACTGTCACCTTATCATCAATATAAAATATTAGAAGCCCAAGAAAGATTCTCAAATTTCACACGTGAGAAATTAATGTGCATAGTCTTTGACGATTTTAAAATCTGTGTTCATGAGATGAAGTATGCATTTTTGTTTCCATTTATCTATTTATTGGGCATATGCTGTGTCAAAGTCCCATTATGCAATCTTGACTTTATGAATACTAAAAATTATTTCTTCAGATTCTCATTTTCACTTAATATAAAAATTACTCAATAACAATCATTTATTTTATAGAGGCAATAGTGAGGTGAGAAGTATTGAGTGTGAATTTAGGTGTGTCTTGGTAGTACTTGTTTGATGGAACAAGTAAGATTATTTTTAGATCCTACTATATATATATTGTAAAATATGCAAGCCCATCTCTTTTTCCAAAAATGTTTAGATTCTTGTGGTATAATTTTTATAGAAGCTAAAAGGAAAATAGGCAATGCTTGTTAAGTTGGCATAAAAATAATTTTATTTCTCTAAAGATGCAAGCACTAATTTGTGTATGTCAATCATGTTTAGCTATAATTAAATTCCACATAAGTAATATACATGAAACTTTAGCACGACTCTTTTATCACAAAGTCTCAGAAGACATGAAAGTTGGAATATTTATCCAGGGATTTTTATCCTTCAGGTAGAAAAGTCAGCAGCCCCATAACAGCTTTGAAGAAAATGGAGCGTTGGCTTTCAGCTCCTCTTAAGTTTAAGGGGGAGGATGTCTTGACAAAGAAGCATTGACTTCCCCATTTTTTCCACATCAGCTAGAGAGAAGTGGCTTTTCTGGTGACTCTTGCATGGCTGCCTCTCACATTCTTTGCTCCCCACAGTCCTCAGAAAAGATTGGCACAGCCTACTTCAGTGTCCTCCTGGCAATCTAGTGGTGTTCTGCCTAAGCCCACCATTTTCTTTTCTTTTTCACTTGACATAATGAAATTTTTGTGCCTTTTCTTATCTTTTTTTTTTAAATTTTACTGAGAAACAAATAGCAATGGGACAGTTTCAAAAATGATTACTAGCACGGTTTCAATAATTAATGTATTGCATATTATTTTAGTGGTTATTCATTGTACAAGATGCAGAGAAGATATCCTGTCCACAAACACTATTAGAACAAATCTCTCTATTCATTGAATTAAGAGAATGTAGCTTCAAAAAAATAAAAAAGCCCATCATTTTCTAATCCAACCTGAGTGCAGCCAGACAGGGTGGGTGGTGCCCCTTTCCCTCCTGCCACTTCAGAAGATACTGCTGGTTTTTTTTTTTTTTTTTTTTTTTGAACAAAGAAGGTGTTGCTCTGCAGTGGCTAAAATCAGGAAGGGAGGGGCCTGGGGTATTTTTATTAGCATATCCAACATGCCCTGCAATCTTTCAGCCAAGCCACCGCTTATTAAAGCAGGCCTGCAAATTTCCATGAAAACCACTCTTTAGATTTCATTCCAGAGAGGCTCCTTTTTTGTACTGATACTCTGTGATACAGCACAGGCCTTGTTAAAATAAAGACTTGCTTAGTGTCAGTATTAGAAAAGAAATGAAGAAAATATTTTCAAATAGGTGAATAATTTCTAAGTTTCAAAATTTCAGCTCATTACCTTAAGAACTAGAGCAACCTTTAAGTCAGCCAAATGGGGGCTGAAAGACTAACAATGCTAAATATCTTCTTAAACTCTTTGGTGTGGAAAGACAGGCCAGAAATCTCTGAGTAAAACAATCTTATGCAAACAGTTCTATTGGCATTCATCTTTCACACTTTCATAAAGACCAAAGTAGAAGGAAGGTTTTGTATTAATTTTCTAGGCCAACCACAACAAAGTATCACACACAGCCCAGATGGATGAAACACGACATACATTTATTTTCTTACAAATTTAGAAGCTAAGATCCCTTTTATCTAAGGTCCTACCACTTAGGACATCAACATATAAATTGGTTTAGTGAGAGGAAACTTTGCAACTAAGCACATAACAGGAATAATAGATGTCACTCTGTTTCATTCAAAATTATTATTGTTGTTATTATTATTTAATGTATTTTGGTACAGGGTCTCACTATGCAGCTTGAACCTGGAATGATCATTCCCAGTGCTGAGACTATAGGTGTGGGCCACTATGACTGGATTCTAATCAGCTCAGCTTTCTGGGGGCCGAGCCGGAGGCAGCATATGGTGCCCTGGATTGAATCACTACTTGTGTTCCATGTTCTAAAAGCTAATGAGGGATTTCAATTTGCTATATCCTCTTTTTACCATTAGCAGAAATTAGGAAGCTCTCATGTCCACTTAAATCCTAGTAGATTTTCATTCTCTGCAAGTTGTGTGTCTACATAACTTGTATACCTATTGGGGTTTAAATATTCTTAATCTACTTTGAGACACAAAATAACAAAGAGGAGAATATCATAGTTGTCCCCAGTAGGAGTTGGTCAAAAGTTGAATTAATATGTTGCTTTGTCTTAGGTTCCCACAGTATATATTGTTCTGAGTCGACAAGTGGTGTTGAAAGAACTCAGAATACCAGATTCCCTATAGTATTTTTTTCAGTTATCAAACTTCTTAGCAATCTAGTACCCTGAGACTAAGAGGGTCAGTTAAGTGACAAACTATTATTTGATGACTTCATAGTCTCATCACACTTAAGCCAGGAAAGTTATGCAAAATAAATGAAAATCCAGTGTGTATCTAATTACTTTTTATTTTCTTTGTTTTTCCCTAGCTTTTCCTGTCTTTCTTTGCTTCATTACTAACTTATATACACCAAGCTAGCAAAAATTAATTGTATTTTTAGTTTTTTTACTTACTCCCTCAGCAAATATGGAAATAGTCAATATATAGTACTGCTGAATTCCGGACATGTTATAGGGAGTATTTAAGTGATTAAATGATGGTCCAAGTTGTACTTACATAATTAAATGAAGACCTCAATTGAGAAAGCCACAAGGTAATAGGAAAGGAGAGTACTAACTTTCAGAAGCCTTATGAGTCACGTAAACTCAGGAGTTTCTTAACTCTTTCTACTTTAAAAAGAAAGAAACAATTTGTAGCAGCTGAAGTAAAGCCTTCTTAGGCATGCCACAGATGATTTAAATCAAACACCTTACTAATGTTCTGTAAAACAGGTCCATACTAGCTACCTTGTCTTGGAAAGCCTTTGCATGCAAATAAGATTAAAACCAACAAATACTTTTTGGACAAGTAATGTGTAAAAAGATGTATTCTCTGACTCAATCTTGCTGCCATAAAAGGACACAAAAACTATTCATTTTAATGTCAAGATGTATCAATATGATTACTATTGCCTTTGGAGCCAGCGGAAATTAAGTATTAGGCTAAAAAAACAGCTTCCATATGCAAAGAGAAGATAGGATTGGCCATTGTGATGCACTGAGATCAAAATTACCTTGCTCACGAAAGCCTGAGGATTATATCATCCACACCAACTTGCAAAAGTCTCAACTTTTCACATTTAGTCCACAATTCTAACTCTTTGTATTTTGCCCAATGTTTTAATCCATGTATTACATAATGTACTCTGTGGGAGTCATTGAATGCTATCTTGATTAACTTTATAAAAAATTAATAACTAAAGAGAGACCTAAATATTATCAAAGGCAGTCACAGCCAATGATTTCTATTACTGCAGCACCTCTTGGGTAACATATCTTATTTCCACTGTTAAATGGGTTTAATAATATTTAGCCCAGTTTCACAGGGGATGTGGTAGTTTACATGTATTTGTCCCCCTAAAGCCTCATGCAGTCATTTAGGTGCAATTTTACAGTTTGAAATTAATACATGATCCAAAGCTGGAATTATGGAACTGAGTACTGCTGGGAGTATGGGTGTAAATGCTACATCAAGCCTGGGGCAGACAGCCTGAATGAAACATAAGGGAGACAGAAAAACAGACTTGCTTTCTGTAGCTATTGTTGCTGCTACTCCTCCCTTTTTCTCTCTGCTTTTTGCCACTGCCATGAAGGGTTACTTTCTGCCATGTGCCTCTCTGCCTTGCAGACAGCTGAGTATACACTGAACTCTCCAGTAACTGTGAACTAAGTAAATTTTCCTTCCTTCATCTTGAGTGTTGGGTATTTGTCCCAGCAATGAAAGAAGAGTAACTGAGGCAGAATTTGGTATGAGAGAAGTAGGGTCATTGCTGTGGCTAAACCTGACTATCTTGATTACAAGCATTTGAGAATGGTTTATGGAAAAAAGTAAGAAAGGTTTGAAGATGTTGCCTACAAGAAAAGCACTGCAACATCTTCAGCTGTTCTGTATTGGAGATTCTGGTCAGAGCTCAGAAGACTAGAAGGCTAATCCTGCCTGTAGAGACCAGGCTGGAGAGGTTTCTCCTGGGAAAAAGGACTACACTGGTTGTTGGACTCTAGATGATTTTTGGAATGGCTTTGCAGAAAATTTGTCTATATTTTGCTCATGTCCAGATACTTTGCTGAGACTGAGATTCAGCATGGCAGAATGATTAATCTGGCAAAAGATATGTCAAAGCAGTCGAATATAGAGGCAGTAGCGTGGCTGTTGTTGGGGGATTTTAGCCAGATTTATGTTGAGAATCAAGAGCAAAGAGCCCAGAAGCATTCTTTAAAATGTTGTGAGTTTGGCCAGAAAGGAAACTCCAATAAAGCTGTGGAATGCAAAGATAGAGCTGAGAAGTTATCCATTGCCCCGAAAGAACAAGAAAACATAAAGGATGTCCTGAGGCATCAAAGAAGGCAGTAGGCTTCCACCCTTTGCAGCCACATATTTGCAAGCATGAAGTACTTTGCTTTGAGGAGAAAGCCACAGAGCCCCATGTTCCAGAATGGCAGTGGTGGCCACAGTAGGTTCCACAATGGTGCTGGCACAGATAATGTATTCCTCAGAACCTGGGTCAGAGTTCTCAGTGATCCAGGTACTGGACCCCTAAAGCCAAGAGAGAAAACAGCCTGGCTACAGCTCTAGCTGGAAGCAGACCTTGGCATCATCCACTTGGTATTGGTTTTAGGCACTTGCAGAATTCAGGAGTTCTGAGGTTAAGAAGACGTCCACATATAATTTCAGAAGAAGGCCTTGGAGGCTAGGTCATGTTCCCCTGGGAGGACAGTGTATAACGCTGTGAGTGAGAAGCCTATTCAGTGGAAGCCCCAGAAATTTGAAAAAGCCAGCAACATGGATTGTATAAGGGAAACTGCAACAAGAGAGAAAAGCTGGCCTAAGAGAGAAGCCATGAGAGCTACCACTGAGCATGCCATAGCGGCGGAGCCATGTAAGGCCTTTGGAGCTCACAATTTGCTGCAGATTGGTTCAGATGTTCCACATGGAACTACCTGATTTAATGTTTTCTCTACTAGATTTTGGACTTGAGGTGGTTCCAATGTTTTGAATTCCCCTGTAGTTTGCAACTTTTGGAATGGTAAAGTTTATCTTGTGCCTTTGAATGTTGGAAGAGTTTAACTTCTCATTTGCACAGGGGCTCACAGCTAAGAATTTGCCTTAGATCTGGGAGGAGACTGTGAACTTGGACTTTTCAGCAGTGCTGAAACTGCTGGGACTTTGGAAACTCTTAGAGATGGATTTAAATGTCTTTTGCATAAAGGATGTGCATGATTATTTGGGGGTCCAGGGTGGGATATTATGGTTGGTGTATATGTGTCCCCCCAAAGCCTCATGCAGTGATTGAGGTGCAGTTCTACAGTTTGAGATTAATTCATGATCCAAAGCTGTGGAATTATGGGTACTGCTGGAATTATGGGTATGAGTACTGCTGGAATTATGGGTGTGAATGCTACACCCAGCCTGGTGCAGACAGCCTGAATGAAACATAAGGGAGACAGAGAGACAGACTTGCTCTCTGTAGCCATTGTTGCTGCTACTCCTCCCTTTTGCTCTCTGTTTTTTGCCACTGCTGTGAAGGGTTACTTTTTGCCATGTGCCTCTCTGCCTTGAGCCAGCTGAGTATGGACTGAACTCTCCAGTAACTGTGAACTAAATAAACCTTTCCTTCCTTCATCTTGAATGTTGGGTATTTGTCCCAGCAATGAGAGAAGAGTAACTGAGACACCCTTAAAAGAACATCTGGTTCTAAAAATAATTTCATTCATATAAAATTGCCAGGGACTGAAGAAGGATAGGAAGGAGTAAAATAAAATTAAAGATTAACTAGTTAAAGTCTTTCATCAGACTAGCTCCACCAAACCAACACATGTAGATCAATGGTCATTCCTTCAATTAATTAGTTCAGTCTTCCATACTAACAAAAGTAAGGAGTTGGAGATATTATTTTACTGCATATCTGTCCACATAGAAATAGAAATTCAAGGAGCTGGTCTATTATTTTCAGCAAAATCCAAGTTAGCTTTGACCTTTGCCTAGTGAAAAAATTCTTAATTATATGATTAACCATATTTTCCTATTTACAAGAATAGCAGCAGATTATTATTGTGCTACAGACTACTGTAACAAAAACACACTCAATTAACCACATGGCTTTTTGTAACTGGCCTGAAAACTTACTGCAAACACTCTGAAGAGGCATTAATTTATTTTTCTGAAGGATTTACTCTTTCCAGAACAAGCTGATTGGGTAGCCAGATCTATGGTACAAATGCTACCAATAAGTGGGAGATTCTTGCCTAGAAGCTGCCAATTATTAGACAATATCATTGAGGTAAAAAGTTGGGGTAAACAAGACTCATTATTCTTTAAATCTGCGATCTGAGCAACTACATTGAGGAGAGAAATGTGTAATGTAAAACCCATGGTTGAATACTTCTCATCTCTGTCTTCTAAATATGTACTGTTTCTAATGTCTTATCAATTGTTATACCTCCTTTAAAATAAATTTTAAAAACACAAAGAAAAAATTTAAGATTTCTTAAAAGCAAGTGTTAATATTCAATTACTTGTACAATCTTGCCCAACTTCATCTGTTAATCTGAGCAACAGATTTGATGATAAAAATAGATAATATAGCAACCATTGTTAATT
>NDGN011365653.1:0-18077 GCA_002564285.1 Tympanoctomys barrerae | reverse complement strand
CTTCTTCTTCTTCTTCTTCTTCTTCTTCTTCTTCTTCTTCTTCTTCTTCTTCTTCTAATTCTTTTTCTTCCTCCTCTTCCTCCTCCTCCCTCCTTCTCCTCCTCCCTCCTCCTCCTCCTCCTCCCCCTTCCTCCTCCTCCTCCTCTTCTTCCTCCTCCTCTTTCTCCTTCTCCTTCTTCTCCTTCTCCTTCTACCAGGAATTTAACTCAAGGCCTTGAAACTGCCACTGAGATACATTCCCATCTTGAAGGTTATATTCTATAAGCCAAAGAATTCTGCTCTGATAACCCTCTGAAGAAAGCACCATACCAATACCTTGAATTTGGAATCCTTCCCTGCAGAATTATGAGATGATGTTTCTGTTATTTAACCCTCTCAGTTCATAGCACTTTGTTATAGGCACCCCTAGGAGACTAATAAATATCTATTAATTGTTGAGCATTTTAAAATATAGAAATAACATTGATATATTCTATTTTTATTGATAAAACTTCTTCAGAGGAAAAGCGTAGTATTCTTTTTATATAATAGTTCTGAAAGTAAGAGTTTAATATGATAATTGTAATAATAACAGCATTAGTCACCATAAAATTTTTTCTGAGTTGGTATATGGCAAGTACTTATTAAGAATTTAAAATTATGAGATTATTTAATACCATTCACCTTATTTTTCAAAAGGGGTACAGAGAGATTGTAGAACTCCCTAAAGGTCATATAACCAGTAAGTGCCAATGTCAGGATTAAGTCATCTCTGTTTTTTGCCCAGAAACTTGGTAGGAAGTTCTTTGTACATACAACACATAGAATTGTGTTGGGTGTTCATTCACAGAAAGAACAGACCATTGTTGAGTAGCATCTATGTTCCAGGAACTGCCAAACAAAACAATTCAACTTCTAGTAGGAGAGAGAAACAGTAAACAAGCAGGTACAAATATAATGTTATTTCTATGACAATAAATCCAATGAATAATATTAAATAAGGAGGGAAGTGGAGTACACTAAGGACATTGAAATAGGATGATCAAATGGTAGCTTGTGAGAAAGTAACATAGAATTACAGCCTCAGTAAAATGAGGGGTGGGCCATAAAATTATTGGAGGAATAAAAAAGTGTTGGAAAAGATAAAAGAGCCAGACGAATCAGGAAAAATGGCCAAAACTAAAGCTGGATTGATGAGCAACAGCCAAGTTTAGGAATTTATATTTCATCCTAAAGGAAGCACATTAGTCAGAAAGTTTCTAACATACTTTGTTCTTCAAGTAGCAAGTCTAGAGCAAAGCATTCTGAAGATGGTGAAAGCTTCTTAGAAGTTACAGAGTTCCTCCACTCCATGATTCTCAGCTTGTGACTCCCCTTTGAATAATTTCAAAACAAGTTTCTACCCTTAAACATGGTGGAGGAAAATGGGAAAGAAGGAAGAATAAAGTTTTTTTTTTTTTGAATCATCTTTTTTCTAGCATCAGGATGTAATCTTTCTACATTGGGGGAAGAAACCCTCAACAGAAATTTTAAAGGAATTTCAAGGACACTCGGGTGGGGGTGGGTGGGGGTGGTGGCTTCCAGGAAATATGAGAATTGAACAGAAATTTTATTTTCCACTGCTTCAGTTCCCTTTCTGTGAAAGAACAGGGGAAAGGCCATTAGGCAGACATGTAGCAGGGTCTGCCTCTGCTCAGCCACCTTTGGAAGCTCTACCTTGTAAAGAACTTTGATGTCAGGTAGTTCTGGAATTGAACATGACTCACACTGTACAGGTGCTGTGGGCATGGGAGGCTGATTATTGTCTGTGAAGCTCCCTGTGCTCATCTTTGAACAGAGGTTGGGAATATATGTGTAGTCGTGCATGTGCATGTGTGTGTAGTTAGGTCTGCACATGTGTGCAAATCATGGTGCCTGACTTCACGCAGGGTTGTATCCTGAGTATGGTTAGTCTTCTTTGTCACCTGTCACTCTACACTTGACACACATAGGTCCTGGCATGCTTTGCCTACAGAGACCAGCTATTGACTCTTGAGTATCAATGTGAATTTCAGAATAGGAAAGTCAGAGTGAATGTTGTGAATCTCTCTGTGCATTGCTTATTTATAGCATGAGACAATGATATCCAGTTCATGGATGTGGAAAGTATAAAAGGAGATACCAGCACAGAAAACATTCAGTATCATGTGTGGTAGACTCTTTGGATATGAACCGGTGGGCAAATGGTTGAGGGAAATACAGATGCTCTTGAGAAAGCATCTAGAAGAACATTCTCCAGATTGGAGTACACAGAAATTCAAAACAGAATAGGACATGTCTACAATCTATTTTTACAAATCTATTAATGATATCATTTTACAGCAACATGACTTGATATATTAGACAAAAAATTAAAATAAAACCTAAATGAACATCATCTAATTTCTCTCTGGAATTAAGAATTGTCTGAGATTTTCACAAAGTTTCAGCATGACAGGTTACAGCCTATTTTGGGGAAAAATAAACCCAGTTCTGTTTTATTTCAGATGTCTGTTTACCCCCACCTGCTGCCTCTTTTCTTCAGAATCAATCACAGATTATTTTGGTGCCTCCCTGCTTTATCTTACAAGCACTGTCCCAAATATAGATGCAAATATTGTCATCTTCAAAAGCACCTCCCACGCTCACATGCTGACTTAGCAGCTCCCAGCTTCCCCATGGCTTTTGCAACTGTCCCATTTTCTTTCAAAAGTGATCTCTAGGCTTAGCTCCCTGCATGGACCTGGTGAGGCAAGAAGGCATCTGTCCTTGGTGCTGAAAGATATCAATTCCCCTTTGTATCCCTCAGGCTCCTAGGGAAAGGCTCAACATGTGAAAGAGGTGAGAAAGTTTTGACCCACTTTGATGCCAGCCAATGGTCCCTGATAGGTTTTATATTTCCCCAAACATTCACACTAATCTATTTAGGAGGCCACTGGATGGCCCTGTGAGGTCACTGGACAGCCCTGAGTCAGTCCTGCCCTGCCCTGTAGCTAGAGGCTTCAGTGAACTAGTGCAGCTAATCACAGCCCCTTTTCCCAGAATGCTGGAGGAAATGCCTGCCGGGCACAGGGATTTTGCTTCAAAGTTTTCTCCACGATCTTCAAAGCACCAATGGAGAAACTATAACACTTATTCCAAGTTTTTCATGCCTCTGTCTTGTATTCTGCCTCTATCCTATCTCTCCTTCATGTATTGGACATTGCTTTGGCCATATCACCATTAGTGTATTGAAGATAAAGGTATCAGGCACAGTTTTCTTTGTAGGCTCACAATGTAGCATTGAAGCATGGGAAACTGATGTAGGCAGTCTAATTTGTAATCGCACAATGGAATATACACACATGCACACATATACACACATGTGTCTGTGCATGTATTCATGTGTGCACTTCTTATGTATATGGACATATAGTAGTGGACTAAAATTACACCCCAAAAAGTAGAATATAAACTGAAGAAGCTACGGACTGTTTAAAAGGCAGTGATGAAGAAAACCTTCCCAGACTGACATGGGAGTTGGGGTTTGGAAATGAGTTTTGTACATAGGCCAGGTTAGCAGAAACCTCTGGAGAAGATGCAACGATATGGGAGAGAAAGAGACAGAGTGGCAGGCGAGCTGGGTGCTGACCGTGGCAGCTGGAATGAACAGAAAAACCCACCAAGGTGATGATGAAGAAGAGTGACACCTTGGGTGTCACCTTTCATCGGGAGCAGATGAAGGAAAATAATGCAATGTATCTGGGGAAATTGTAAGTGGTTTTATTTAATGCATCATACCTAGCTTCCCTTATCAAGATCAGGAAAGGAAGATTGCAGTGGACTAGAGCTAAGGATCTGGGGCAGAGAGAGAACGATACCAAAGGCAGAGTCTAGACAAGTGAAAAGCAAGGAAGAAATCACATTTCATGGCCTGGAATCAAGTGACTCATTTGTGCCTACGACACTCAATGCATTATCCACCACACTGTTGGCCATTACTTCC
The DNA here is from genome assembly GCA_002564285.1 of Tympanoctomys barrerae. Classification (NCBI taxonomy): domain Eukaryota; kingdom Metazoa; phylum Chordata; class Mammalia; order Rodentia; family Octodontidae; genus Tympanoctomys; species Tympanoctomys barrerae. Next base: position 14,095 of record NDGN011365653.1, on the reverse strand, counting down.
TCTTCTTAAGACTTAGAGACCTACAAATGAACTCCATGCTGCCAGTTTGTTGTTGAGATTTAACCACTAAATCTTACAATTACGATAAATTTTGCAACTAGACACTTGACTGAACCCAATTGAATGGTCCAAAAATAAGTTTGCCTGTAGATTCTACCCATAATGTAATTTTGAAGCATTTATTTTCTATTCCCTTTGCTCAGGTGTTCTTGGAGAAACCTACTGTAGTCTTCGCCTGATTCATCAGTGGTAGGTTACTGTTTTCAATTCTGGTCTGGTCCAAACTTTTTTCCCAGAACAAAACCTTAAAGCTTAAGTTCTACATCATTCACTTTTAAGATATCAGGGGACAGTTTATGCATGAAGATTTAATAAAGCCAGATTTTTAACCAAAATAAACTTGTAAGCCCTTGAAGGGTTTGATCTTGCACTGATGCTAAAATCTTTTATCACATTGTTCCCTTTCTTGCTTACCATGGTGACCTTCTTTAGTCCTTGAGTGACCTTTTTGATAACATCACTGCTGCTTGGGATACTCCTCTTAGAATATTCTTGATTTTTAAGAATTCTGTTGAACTATTTCCCCTCCCAGTAGGCCTTACAGCTGCCTTACTTAAAGCTTGTTAATTTCTTATATTGACTACCTATTCCTTCACTCCAAATCAGCTCAGCTGGTTTTATCTGCCTCAGCATTTCTGCAAGGAAGCAGTGGAGTTGATGAGTAGGACTACAGTCAATCAAGATTTGGCCAGGAGGATGAGTGCTGCGGTTTACAGTGTGCCTCCCAGAGTTCATGGATTAGATATTAATCCCCAATGTGGTATAATCTGAATTCATTCCTTCCAACACTGTGGAAGGGAAGAAAGAGGTCATGATACCGACCAGAGTTACTGGCTCAGACTACCAAGGGGAAATCAAGCTACCACACTGCGATGGAAGTCAGAAAAAAATATGTCTGGAGTACAGAAGGTTCTTTCCAGAGGCATGGTGTCTACAATTAGGGTTAGTGAAAAACTAAAACAACTCAGTCCAGGCAGGACTGTGAATGACCCAGATCCTTCAGGAATTAAGCTTTGGTCACCCTAACAGATAAGTAATCAAGGTAAAAGGGATAATAGAAGGTAGTTATAAATAACAGCTACAACACAAGGCCAGTTAAAGAAATGAGGACAGTAACTGTCATGATGATTTCTTCCTTTATTTTTAAGAATTCACTTGTGTGGGTGTGAAAAACCACACAAACATATATATTAACAAATGTTTTTCTTTCCTGTCTTGTTGACCTACCACACAACATAAAGCTTGTTAACTTTCTATCAGTGCTTAAATACAGTCATATGCCACTTATATGTCTGTGAAAGCTACATTATTAGGCGAGGCTGTCATTATGAGAACATCATAGACCACACTTACACCATCCAGCAGTCATACCATCATTATATACCTTTCTTTGACATTTTTACAGCACTTACAACTGTGCTGTTAATTTTACAACATGGTCTTTGTGTGAGCCCCTTTTCATTGCAGAAATGCAATTCCTGACACATCCACAACTTAAAGGAGGAGAGGGTTATTTTATCTCATGATTTGAAGAGACTGCAGTTGTAGTTACTTGATGCCGAGACACAGTGGCATGGCACAGGGGTATAGCTGAGGACTGCCGCTCATGGTATGGCAGATAGAAAGCATAGAGTGAAGACAAGAACAGGGATGAGCTAAACTCTTCCAGGCCACACCCCAGGGACCTGCCTCTTCCAAGCAGACACTATCTGCTAACTGTAAGCCATCACCAAGTCCCTTAATTGAGCACCTTCCAAAAGCCCACGTGGGTGAATGTAAGCAGCTCTTGGAGATGACTAGATGTAAACCTTAACAGTATTCAAGTGATAGGATATCAGAAGTGCAAAATTCCTTAACAGCTTTGTCTCTTCTTCCCTGCAAGATCTTAGTACAGTACAGTTTTTGATTGTACATAGGACCACTGTTTCTTATTAAGTGGAACTATTTCCTTGTTATCACCTTTACTTCAAGATTAAGCATGGTTTAAATAGATGTGTATGGGTGACAAGTTGATAGAGACAGAACTCTGCTGATGAATTCTGTACCTGGCCAAATTGAGCTATACCTGTGTTACGTGGTAAAGTATGACTTCACGTTTCTGAAAAACACTAGCATGAAGTCAGTGGGCTGAGTTAGGAAGATCTGTCCCTAATGGGCAGAGGGAGCCAAAATGCAATCCTCTGGGAGCCTGGATAACACAAAAGACCAGGGGGACATGAACTCATACTCTCTCCTCCAGGTCTGAGATGCCCTCATTCACTCTAGAAGAAATGAATCACTTTCTCATCCCCTGCTTACCACAACTGCACATTCTCTGGTGTCCAGACCCCATGACTTGCACCAGCACCTCTTCTCTGGACTTTAAATCCTGTAGGCTTGGGCTGAGGGTTAGATCACTGCTTCCCAGGTTCCGAGGTCTTCGGGATTGCTCTGAGCCATGTTACTAGCTTCCCTGGCTCCCGAATACCTGTGGCGGGACGTCTCAGCATTGACAATTGTGTGAGCCAACACAATTCCCCTAATGCATTTTCCTTTTCTGTATTTAGAACACATATCTTTATCTCTTACTGACTTGAGCCTCTCACAGAGAACCTACAAAAAGGTAGAAGGCCTGCTCCCAAACCACTGACTTGGGCTTCTTTAGGGCATTGCCTCACAGCAGGGCACCTGGTCTTCCTCAAAGCACAAAATCCTAGAGGAAAGAAGTGAGAATACTCAAGACAGAAAATGCAATCTTCACAAAGCCTCACCTTGCACCCAACACCTATCACCACTGGGCTGTGTTTCCATTTCTTAGAAGTTGTACTACACAAATACACAAGAGACAAGAAGAGTGTCTTGATCACTTCTGACCACTTGGGACAACACATCCAACACCCAAAACATTACAGGAGTGAAGTTTGTACAGAGGTCCGCACTTACCATGGAAGCTGCCCTGCAGAAACCCCTGCAATAAGTGAAAATCAGCGAAGTAGTGATATTATACTTACTGTAGTATTTATATATATTTTAAGGCTTTCTAAACCCTTCCCACACTTTTGTAAACCTTTCTCACACATTTAAAAACACTCCTAATGTTCTTCACTCATAATTTTCTAAACTCATAAACCTACCTAATTTTAATAACATACGTATCCTGTATGGTTCCGCAAAATCCCACAATATGACGATAAATAATTTAGATTAATAGTTTTAGAAAACCCGCAAAACAGTGAGTCTGTGAAAGTCCAGCCGCCAAACAGGGAAGGAGGACTGCATCAGCTCAGGTTTTTCATTCATGATCAACCCGCTCCAAGGAAGGAAAGGCGGGTGAGGAAGGCTGTGTCATTCTGGCACTAGGAAGCAGAGACGGAAGAGAGGAGCCGGAAGGGAGGTAAACACTTCCGGGTCACGCCCCTAGGCATCCGGCTCTTCTGACCTGCTCCTCCTAGCAGCACACCATCCTGTGAACACAGTAGCGGTTAATGCATTGGAGAATATAGTGCCCCCGTGACCCAGTGATCCTGACACAAGGCTTTTGAGAACCATCCTAGACCTAATCTGCAATAACGGGTATCACCAGGCATCATCTTACTGAGCTCTCATATCTTTTCTTTCATAATATTTATTAAAATTTGCACTTTTATAGGAATGGTATAATTTTTCATCACTGTCTGCCACATGCCAAATCCCAAATATGTATCTGTTGGATTACTAAACTTGACTTAACATAACAGAGTCTTGGGCAACTCAGGAAGTATTTACTGAATGGTATGAAAGTAATTGACATTGGATGAAAGGAATAAAGTCTGCTTCCTAGAGATCTATCATCTCGTATTAGAGAAACACACAAGTACATGCAGAATACATTACTACAAAAAGAGAGTAAGAGGAAAGAATTATGTGTTATAGAGTGACCAATCAGAGCAGGGCCAGAGGGGGTAATGCTTGAGGTAGGCACAGTTTGGCAGGGCAAAGTAGGAATGGTAGGAATTATAGTTAAGAAGATACACACAACACAGAGAAATACGAAAGCTAATGCAATATTTGGAGACCAGAGGTGGTGCAGAAAAAGAAGTAGGCAATACTGACTGAAAAGGTAAATCCATTTCAATCCTGGAATTTCCCGAGTCTTGGCAACATCAGTACTGACATCCGATCATCAGTATTTTACAGTAACAACTTTCACCACTCATAAAAATTTTCTAGCGTTCTTGGCGCACTTGTTATGTGACCTCTCTCGTTCACAGATGCGGCCCCATACACACACATGCTGTGCAGCTGATACGTGCCCACACAACTATGAGACTGAAACATGAAGTTTCCAATATTGGAGAATTTTCATCTTCAAGCGAGAAGGCTCTTTTTGAATAAACTACATTTGAATAAACGTATGTTTATGCAAAAACTGTCTTATATGTATTAGGGATATTGTATATCTTCCCAAAGGAAATGATAAAGATTACATAATGGAGAGCATTCAAATGATGATTTTTAAAAAAGGAAATAGCATCATAAATCTCTTTCAGAAGGAAAATGTTATTTTAAAAATACACCTACTTGAGAAATAATATGCACACAATGAAATGCATGCATTTAAAAATATATATTAATTACTTTTGAGAAGTAGACACACTCAAAAAATGGCCATTTCAACCAAATTTTTTAGCTCTGTAAAGAAGTCCCCTTGGACCATTTCCTGGTTAATTTCTTGTCTATCCAGGGAAACACTACATTGCTCTACATTAGTAGGGATGAGGTCTGTCTCCTCCATCCTATTATAGACACACCCAAAGGGTACAAAATCTTTTGTATCTTGCTTTAGTTTTCTTTGCGTGTTTTGAGATTCATCTATGTGCCCTTACGATGCATTCATTTTTCTTTATTTCTAAGACATTGTCTTATTGGATATAATTGTGTTTTACGCAGTAACCTATTTATAGATATTTGGGTTATTTGTAGTTTGACAGATTCATCTATGCTGCTAATAAACTCTCTCACACAATTCATTTCATCTCAAATTACTATATTACAGTCATCCTAGCATTTCTATGCACACTATTTGTATGGCATATCTTTTTCCTTCATCCTTTTAGTACAATCAGTTACACCTTTGAATTTAAAATGTAGTCCTTTTATTTATATTTATTTTAGAGCTGACTATCTGAAACCTAGTCTAGGAAATCATGTCATTTAACTAGAATGTCTATTAAATATTTTCAAAATTTATTTATTTATTTATTTGACACAGGGACTCACTATGCAGTTCAGACTCATAGTGATCCTCCTGTCTCAGCCTCCCCAGCACTGGGATTATAGGTGTGCACCACCATGTCCGGGTTTTGGGGTGACACGGAATGCCTGGGATTCCGGGGCCAGCATTGCATGTCATGTGGTCCTGGCCATTGAACTCGGATCCTTGCGCTTGCCAGGCAGGCACTTAGACCGCCAAGCTGTCTCCCCAGCTCTTGGTTCACATTAAAACAGTGATTTTTTTTTTTTTCTTTCTGGTACTGAGTATTTAATTCAGCACCTCGTGCTTACCAGGCAGGCACTGTCCCACTGAGCTAAATCCCAGGCCCTGGACTTTTATTTTTGTATTAAGTCTGCTATTTCATTTTTTGACAATTGTTAGGTCAGTTCTTATACTTACTTTCTCTGTTGCCGGTGGACTTTGCCTTTATGTACAGTAAACATTTTAATAAACTATTTTAATTCATTATTTGACATTTAATGTGTATTCCTGGAGGTACTTAAATAAATGCTCTGTTATGTGTCATATGCACTTAAAACAACCATATTCTATTTAAAGCTAATGTTGAATCATGAATCTATCAGTATGAATAAGGTATAGCAGCCTGTATCTCTAAAGTTTCTTTTATCCCAGCTAAGTGCCAACATTTTTTCTTTTCTTTTCTTATCTTTTCTCTTTTTTTGTATTTCAGTACAGGGTCTACAGGGTCTCACTACACAGATTGGACTTGCAGTGACTTGCCCGTGTTCAGCTGCCCAAGTGCTGGGATTACAGGCAGGCGCTACCACACCCAGTCTCAATCCCAGTCTCAGCGCACCCTGGGGGCGGGGCTGGCATAGCACACAGGGGATCAAATCCTGGCCAGTGCATCTGTCCATTTTCATTTATATAATACATGTGTACATATTCATCCATCAATACAGTACTAACATTTTGCTTTCATCGGTTAATAACTTTTCAACAAATTAAGAATTGAAAATAGAAATATATACATAATGTGTTTCATCTCTGAACAAAATTTCCATTTTCTGGTGCTCCTCATTTTCTTCCCTGGATATCTGAACTGTCGCCTGGTGATTGCCTTTTCCCTTGCAGGATGTTCATTAGTATCTATTGAAAAATCATGATCTGCATTTGTTTTCCTGGGAGACGCTTTGGCTACCTGTGGAACTCTTAGCTACAATTTTATTCAGTTTTCTTTGTAAAGCACTTTGAATATGTCATTTCTTTTAAGTCATTGTCATTTCATTTGAAAAATCAGTCATTAATCATATTTTTCTTCACCTGAATACAATCTATCATTTTTTTCTTGCTCTTTTGAGATTTTTCTCTTTAACTCAGCACCAAAGTGCATTACGATAAATTTTCTGTGATTTTCATTGTGTTTATTCTCCTCCGGGTTTATTGTGTACCTCAGATTTGTTTCTAAATGTTTCCCTGGCTGCCACGTTGGCCCACCATGCCTCCCTCCCCATCTCTTTCACTTTTTTTTCTTGTTGTCTTGGATAGATTTTCTCTAATCTCTCACTCCTCCTCTATCCCTTTCATGTTTCCATTCTAATTTTTATCATCTAGATTTAAGTTCACCTTTTGTTTTTTCCACTACCCCACGCTGATCCCTTCTATAGAATTTTTCATATTACCTTCAACTTTAAAATGCCTTTCAAGTCTCTGTTATACTTTCCATTTATCTAGTTAAATATCTTATCTGGGCATTGGCTGTTATTACATTTTTCTTTAATTTTTTGAACACATTTCTAGCAGCTGGTTTGAAGTCTTTGTTGAGTATACGATCAAAGCCCACTAAGAATCATTTTTGGGTGATATTTTTTTCTGTTCATGCCTCATATATCTCCATATTTTGCATGCCTAGAGTAATTTTTTTGGTGGAAGAAATACTTGAGTAACTCCAAATTCTGTTTTTCTTTGCCCTCAATTGTTACTATTGTTGTGAGTGTTATTATTTTATTGTCGTTAGTATTTAACTTCCGTGACTCACACTATAGACCCTTCCTCCCCCATATATGCAGCCACAGATGTCTTGGAACTGTTTTACTTCTCTAAAAATTTTAGAGCTACTTCATTCTAATCTGACTACCTAGAACTCTCTCCCTGAGTAGATATGCTAATGGCTAGCCAGTGATTTGCACAGAAATTGTGCTCCACCCAAACTATTTGTGAAGCAGAGATACCTTCAGTAAAGTGCTAGCCAGCTCTAAGTTTTGTGAGAAGCTGTTCTACCATTCTGGTAAGCCTCTCCTGGGAGGTGTCAACATTAGCTAGTGACTTAGAGTTTATTGAATTTGTGGCTCTAGACCCTGTTATGTCTTACTTTCATGTTTCCTCTTAAATTTCTGGCTTCAAATTCTGCATTGTGTCCCTTGCGACCTTTATTCATGCCTGTGTTTCCCAACCCTTCCAGGCAATAAGCTCGTCAACCCATCTACATAACCCAGTGCAATGGAATTCTCTCATGAGCAGTCTCTTCTTAAAATATTTACTGTTTATTGGAAGTGCAGATGGTCCCTGACTTTCAGTGGTTCAACTGATGAATGTTTCCCTACCATGTGTGAGGGCAGCACACATTCTGTAGAAACCATACTGCAATTTTGAATTTGGATCTTTTCCTGGACTAGGAATATGGAGGATGTGGAGCCCTCTTTTTCAAAGCCAGGCAGTGGCACTAAGCTGCAGCTCCTCACTGGCTACACAGTCAGGGGGGTAAATAACTGATTCTCTCTCATGTGCTGTATGATTGAGATGTTAGGTGGATTATATACATTCTCACCTTGTGCCATTTTCAATTTCAGGCAGATTTATCAGGGTGTAATTCCATTTTATTTTGAGTAGCATCTGTAGACCCTCCAGAGTCATAATAGTTGCATTTCCCCATTCTATCTAGGCTAATGTTAAATGCTTTCACATTTTGGGGGGCAAGGGTTTGAGACAGGGTCTCGCTATGTAGGTCAGGCTGGTCTTGAACTCACTATGTAGCCCAGGCTGGCTCTGAGCACGTGGAAATCCTCCTGCCTCAGTGTCCCCAGTGCTGGTATTACAGGCATGCTCCACACACGTGACCTGAATTCACATTTGTATGGACTGTTATTTCATGTGTTCAGAGAATGAATTTTCCTTACTCTCCTCAGGTCTAGTAACTGTTTGATTAGATGTAAGATTTTGTAGATATTGCTTTCTTAAGTAATGGAAGTGGAATCTAATGCCTTTGCACTAAGCTACATCTCAGCTCTCTCCTCCTCCTCCTCCTCTTCCTCCTCCTCCTCCTCTTCCTCCTCCTCTTCCTCCTCCTCCTCCTCCTCTTCCTCCTCCTCCTCCTCCTCCTTCTTCTCTTCCTTTTCCCCTTCCTTCTGATTTGCCTGCCCTAGCTTCTCAGAATGCTGGGATTACAGGTGTGTGTCACTTCTCTCAGCTGGATGTTACATTTGAGGTCTGAAAACTTTTGCTTGGTTAGTTGCTTTGCTTTAAGTAGCGCTGGCCCCTGCTCTAGTAGTCAATTGAGTTACTTATGGAATAGTTTTATTCCTTTAGAGCTTATTCTAAAGTATTGCTCAGGCAGATGAAAGTAGTCTTCACTCTAGGAATAGTTTATCTCTATGACTTAAACATGGCTCCTCTTGAAATTGAGATGCTGAAACGGATCTTTAAAAACTGAGCTGCTTTTCTAAAGTTACTCAGGCTGCGAGGATAAGCCATCCCCCTCTCTTTTCCTCAACTCAGATCAAAAGACAGAAAAGTAGGGTATCTGTCAGAAAGAAGCAGAAGATGCTGCTTCAGGAAGTCAGCTTCTATTTCATTTCTGCAAGGAAGTGCAAGTCCCAAGGATGGGCAGGGGTCAAATTTCCCTGTGTATCTGATCATTATATTTCCCTTTCTCTTTCATACTGCATGGTGTAGTCTAAAATACAATGAGCATTTATTTTATTACAGTCAAAGGCTCGGGGTCATGAATTCTCTTCAGAATTCTCTCCCTCACTTCCAACACACTCAGCATCGTTACCACTTTCTGAAGCCGTTTTGGAAGTTCTCTTCTATTCTTCTAGCTGTGCAGCTGTGGCTACCTCAATAACTCACAGCAGTTTCCTGGCATAGTCATTTGGACTTTTGGGGCAGACCCAGGAGACTTGTGGTGACAGGCTCAGCAAATAAGGTGGGTGAAGACACGCTCATGTTCTCATGAGCCTCCCTGTCTTTTGAGTGGCATTGGGCAGCCCTACTCACTATGTTTCTGGCCAGGTCTCCGAAGGACAGTCACAAAAGAACTGCTTCAAAAGTGCCAAGAATATCAAGTTAAGTACATCCAAAGTGAGGAGGGGGTTAATATTTAACGAATCAAGGTGTCTTTTATTGTAATGAAGTGCTTTAATCTAAACACACACTGTATTTTGATCACATTTATGTAACTGCCTTTGCACACCTGGAAACCAGGGTGGTGAGCTGAGGCAGTAAGAAAGCCCTTGTCTCCTGGAGCTAGCGTGGAGCCAGCCTTCTCCTCATCTGCTGAAGACTGTCTCCTGTGTTCTTGGGTTGTGCCCCATGGAGTGGGAAGAACCTGAGCGTGAGGTAATACTTGGAAGCCTCCAGTGAGCATCTGAACGGCATGGAAGACTCTGCCTTGGGTCTGGCCCAAAGCCACATGTCTCTGTCGTATGTAGGAACCAACCATTGCCCATCTTACCGGTTCTCAGTTGGTTTGTGACCCATCTTGTGAGAAGTCTTCCTTCGCAACCAAGTCCTAACATAGTCAAGCCGGGCTTGCGATGACACCTATGTCCATTCTGCAGCTCTCTCTGTCTGCCCTTTACCTCCTTTCCAGACGCTACTTTCAGCAGCACCCTGGCCCACACACACAACCCTCTTCAGGGATGCCAGGGGCCCAAACCAAGGCCTGCATGCTGATTTCCACCCCCTTTCCTTTTCTTACTCTTCATTTCAAGACAGGATCTTGCTTAGTTGATAATTTCCCAGGCCAGGCTCAGGCTTGCTGTCCTCCTGCATGACCCTTCTAGAGTGATGGAATTAAGGGTCTGTGGCAGCACACAGCTTCTAGGACCCCTGTTCTGGGACTCAGTATGACCCCTGGCATCTGGGAATGCGTCCCTTCCTGCATGAGTGGCCTGAGGGCCATGGTCGAGAGGAAACAATATAACCAGAGGGCTTGTTCACTTTTACCTTCTTTTTGGGAAACTTAAACCCTGTACCTACTGTTACAGAAAAAGTTATTTCATATTTTCACCTATGTTTCTAAATATTTATTAGAGAATTAAAAAAGAAAAGAAGAGAAGTAACAATTCTTGGGTTTTGTTTGTGCATGTCTTGTTGCTCTGTATGTTTTTATATTCTGTAGCAAAGGGAGCTTTAAGGACTTTAAGCTAAAATAAGAGAGTATTTTCACTTATAGGCAAATGTTGAAATAAATTGATAAGCAATTATAATGGTAAAAATAAGGGGAAAACACAAGAGAGTAATATTTATGGATGAATAAGTTGATATAAGCTCCATGAGGAGTATTGGCAATGCTTATCAAACCATGATTGTGGATATCAGTTGATCCAACAATTTTCATTTACAGAAATGTTAGTCTACAAATTTACTCAAACATGAATGAAATTTTACATATTCACACAATAACATTCACTTTGTATTGTTAATAGCAGCAAAGCAGAGGAAACAATTGAAATGCCCATCAATACAGAACAAGTTAAGTAACAAGGACTTGTGCAATTAGTTTGTATTATGCAGACATTAAAAATCATGAGGCATATCTGTGGAATCAAATGTACAAAGTCAAACAGTGAAAGCACAGTAACAGAGCGTATGAAAATATGCTATTTATATCCCATTTATTCAAGAAATAAGAGTTTGTGGAGTTGGGGGCGGGTAGGGAAAAGCAATTCTTGACTCCACACTTTTTGGGAGAAAGAAATTGGATATAGAGATGATCACTTTTTCTGATAAACATTATCATTATATTTTAGTTATGCACCATATTACTTAAGTGTATATTTAAGTATATTTGGGAAGATCTGTGTGATGCCAAGGACAAATTAGTAAAGGTAAGATTAGCCCAGCTGAGTTCCCACTGTAGAGTATTTGTCTAAATTCTGTAGTTCGCATTCTGTGGCATTTGTCTAAAAACATTGAAAGAATGAACTATAGAGCAAAGGAAGATGCTGCTAGACTATTGCAGAAGCCCCCAATGAAGCAAATGTAAGGAATATCTTAGAAATAAATCTAGATGTCAAGGATATACCTTCAGGTAAGTAGGACAGAAGTCAAAGACAAGAATGAAATATTTATTGAAGAGGATGGTTTTGTTTGAACTGTATGACTACAAGGTACTCATAAGAAATTCAGGTGAAGTAGAAAGAAGAATAGAAATTTGGCTATGGAACTCAGAAAGCTGGGGATATAAAGCCTCTATTGTATTGCTAACAGAATTCAGTGATATTTGAAGAGAAAAGAATGGGTGAATCAGGGCCAGGTAGATAGCTCAGTAGAATAAGAATTTGTCTGGCAAGCTCAAGGGCCTGAGTTCAATCCCCAGTTCTGAAAAGAAAAAAAAAAAAAAAAAAAAAAAAAGAATATAAGTATCCCTCAGGGAGCATGGGAACTGAGGATGACACAGTGGAGGACAGCTGTGGGGCCACTAGTATTTGAATAGAGAAGAGGGATATAGACACTTGCATCATAATTTCCAGAAAATAAATCATAAAATTTGAAATAGAACTAAGTCAATGTGGGTGTGTAATAGAAATTACTAATATTTGTGAAGTCTGTTTTTAATCAGCATCCAGATTGGACAGTTTGAGTGGTTCTGATCAATGAACTATAAACAGAAGTAAAATGTGCTAAAAACTGACCCTTGCAGTGTGCCTCTCACCCTTTTGTCCCGAAACAGCGAGTCAGTCAACGAAGGTCACCTGGGAGAGGAGCAGGGAATGGAAGAGGGGACAAAGGACAGGAGCCGCGAGAAATGAAGACAAGACAGGATTCTGATCATCTCGTTTATTAAGGGAGGTGCTGGGTATACATAGTGGAGGCATAGGAAATGACATCCGTGGGTAAAAGGCACAAGTAACTAGGCAACTGGGCTATGACATGAAGTCCCACCTCTGGGACATAGCAGGAGACTTATGGTAAATAGGCGGGGTAAGAAGAATTAGGAGCTTAGCTCAGCAGAGGTAGGGGAAGAGGAACCCGGAAACCCACTTGCAATAGGATTGGAGGCCTGGAGTTATTGAGCCTCCCACACCCTTTATCCTGACCAGAGACTGTGTTGTGTGTCTTCTACTATTAAGGTGGGCTGGGGGCCAGCAAGATAGCTCAGCAGACTAAGAGCCTTCTTAGGCAAGCACAGGGACCGGGGTTTGATCCCCAGCATCACATGCTGCACTGGCCCCACCCCTGTGTGCCCTGAGCTGTCGACCTAGTCCAGGCACAAGCCTGTAATCCCAGTGCAGGGAAGGCTGAAAACAGGAGGATCACTAAGAGTCTGAGCTGCGTAGTGAGACCCTTCACAGAATACAAAAAGAAAAGGGGAGGAGGGGGCTGAATCACTGAACTACACTGTGGAGAACTTTTGCTCCAGAGAACTCCCGAGATTCTCTACAGAATCATGTGAGTGATAAATAAGTGTTTAATTTCTACAGTCCTTAAGACACTGCGTTTACTCATTCCAAACAACCTTCTAGACTGACACAAATATCAGCCTTTCCCTTCGCCAACAAACCATCCCCTCTTGCCACAATTCCAAGCCACTGGATCGACCCCAGCTCTTTTGCTTGGTAATCTGGGTCAGGGTATCGATAACCTAGCATAACATAATCTCAAAGTCACATGTAGAAGTGGTATCCACTTGGAAAAACATTGACACCTGAACAATGACTACACTGGCAAGGATGATACTGTCACAGTTACTGCCCTACATTTACACTGTTGCACTATTGACATTTCTGTGTGAGCTGTCTGCTTGTGTTTTTCATCCATTCTATACTGTATTGTCATTTCATTGGTTGATTCATGGCAAATTTATATATTAAAATAATTAATTCTTACACTAAATAATCTCCAGGGTTTTTATTTGTTGTTATATTTGCTTTTAAATATGGTAGCCCTGAAACTGTCTCATTGTTATTTGTTTCTCAGTAAAATAAATAAATAAATAATGAAACCAAGTAGGGAGGTGTAGGAAGAGCAGTGGTTATTGCAGGTTACCTTCCTAGAGAAGCCCTTGCTGGGCATTTGCAGAGGGAAGAGAAGGCTTGTGCACTACTGGAAGGAGAATGAAAACATAAAGCAGTGAAGGTAGATCACCCTAAACAGTGCTGAAGGAAAAGAGAGGAAGTCAATGTGGTTGGACAAGCAAAGGGTAGGGGGACTGATAATACATGGGGTCAGGGAGTTGGCCAGCGACCAGGCCAAATAGAGCCTTGTAGATTGTGGAAGACTTGGGGGCAACTAGAACAACTCNTTTAATTACCATTTCTCATTTAAACCTATTACTGTCACTCTGGTAGAGAACACAAAGGCTCAGCTTGTGGTGATTTTGCATCACACAGACTCTATTGAGCTGGTCATGTTCCTGCCTGCCCTGTGTCACAAGATAAGATCCCTTACTGCATCATCAAAAGGAAGGCCAGGCTGGGGTGTCTGGTCCACAGGAAGACCTGTACCACTGTCCCCTTCACATAAGTCAACTCAGGAGACAAATGCATGATGGCTAAGCTGGTGGAGGACATCAGGACCAACTATAAGGACAGATACAGTGAGATCCACCATCACTGG